>WURT03175380.1:0-10381 GCA_009936505.3 Holothuria glaberrima | reverse complement strand
CTGGTAGGATTTATCTTTTTTTTCTGCTTGGTTACTTCCATTTTTTCAAATGAGCTAAGGGCAGGTTCCTCTCATGTTTAATGTTAGCCCTGCTCTTCCAAGTTTATTCTATGTGCATGCATATGTCACATTGCTTTAAAAAATTGGCTACAAAATTGTAGACAGATGAAGTATATTACTGACAACAAACACGATTAAGGAGTATTGTTGTCTTTAAATATTATTTTGTGTAGAACTTGTCAAGTTGCAGTGGTTTTTCTTTGTAAAAGCACAGCATGGCTACATACCATAAAACTTCATCTTCATAGAAATTTCATTCATTTTTGTGCCTCACCTGTTTTCTTTGTGCGAGAGAAATGGTACTTTATACTTGTTAGTTTATACTAGCACTCCTTCAGGGTTGATTTAGACCTCTGAATCCTATTGACAATGAAAAGTTCTCCCTCTTTTTCTCTTTGTGTCTTAACTCCATGCTGTCCACTGAGATACTCTCATAGTTAACTTTATCTAGTTGAGTGCACAGTAGACATCAGAGAGTGTCTGTGTATTCTTTTCAGATATACTGAATTTTCATATCATGCTATTTTCAGGTCACCGAGTGTGGGGAGAGATGAGTCAGCAAAGACACCAGAACCAGAGACAGATGAAAAGAACAAAGAAGATGATGACACCCATGAAGATAGGACAATTGATGTTAAAACAAAGGAGAAACAAGCCATTCTGGTGAGTACTGTGTGAATATTTGTAAACTTTGCAAGTTATTTCCTAAATATTCCTGTGGAATTAATGTTTCTGCATGTAATACACCACCTATTACTTCTCTATTGGCAAAAGTCTAAGTTGAGTCTGGATTCTCCTGGAAGTTTTTAATACATTTAGGCACAAGGCCTCAAACTATCCTTTATATGAATGCTTTAAAGTAGGCTTGAGAGTTTTATAAAAGGTGGTTGCTCTTTCCCATTGTATTTCACTCTCAACAGAACTTGTTTGCACAGTTTCAGGACGTAGTGCAGAAAAGTGGCTAAAACACAACTGATTCCCCTGACCTTGCATGTAGACTTCTTCAGCTCATTTACTATACCATCTTCATGACAAATTATGTATACTCTCAGCCTGCAATGTAGTCTTCAAGAATTCACCCCACCCCCCTCATAAAGAATTTTAAGGATCTAAATTTGCCATATAAACTTGTCTATGGAAGGAGTATCTGAAATTAATAGTGTGCTATTTTACAAACCTTAGAATAAATACCAAAGAACAATTAACCCATTGGATAAATCCCTTTTCTCTTATTACAACTCATGCATATTTTTATCACTGTTTGTTTCTAGAAGAGACAGCAGTCCTTCCATCAACAACAGAAACTTATGAACGAGACAGGAATGAGTTTCTTGGACAGCATCAGGAATAGCTATGATAATGAAGAGAATGCTGGTGAGCAGCTTTAAGTTCATGACAGAACATCAATGGTGTCAGAAATTTGGGCTTTCAGTCAACATGATTTCTTCAAACCAGTGGCTAGGTTCTAAAGTGGAGATCTACAGGCCATTTGTGGTAGGTGACATGTTCTAAAGTGGCCTCAGGAAGAACTGAGGAGCCCAAAATTGTATTAAGAGAATGAACACTTAAATGAAAACCTTGCGTCTGCAGTAAATATATGTTAAAAATTAGGAAAAAGTGGCCTTCTGCTCGCAATACTTGAGAACCTTTAGACTGTGGTATTTACATTGCAAACAAGTTGATAAGTTCCAAATTTTCCTGGCGACAGAAATGTCACTTTTTCGGTCATGTATTTTGTAAAAGTAAGGGAAAGATCTAGATTTGCAATTTTGTATGACAGTGATAATTCAGTCAAGTTAAAGTTAACCCACAGTGGGAACTCTGTTTGTTCAGCGCCTCTTTAAGGCTTTCTAAACACGGTCTGCCTAAGCGAAGAAGACTGTGTTCAATGGATGCAAACTTTGTAACCATAATATAACTTATTCCATGTACTATCTGATTATTCATACATTCACTTATGAGTGTGTGTACTCCTGTAGTCATGAAAAAGACACCCTAGACTAACCTAATAATTCCAATCATTACTGTGTTGCATACTTACGTGTGCACTGTATGAGAGGGCACTACCCACACATACTCTGTGAATGGCATAGGCTGCTGCATGATTTGAACAGGATCAGTGTTTAATTGTTTTAAATAGTAAGCATCAATCAACAAGTCTTAGATTCCAATATTTCTATGAATATCCCAAAGAATTTGTTCTGTGTTCACTTTTGCAGTTGTTAGAGAAATGACTAACCGAGGAATATACTGAACAATCTGCTATGCAGGCATGTTAAAAGTAGGGATTTTTTCTTTCTCCACTGTGATCACGAGAAAAGAAACAGGGTTTTCTTATGTGCATTTATTTTATTAAGGAAAGAATCTTGCCAACTTAGTGTAATAGGAACAATTTTAAAAAAAGGGAAATATCAAACTTGAGGCTGAATTTTGCCTGAAATTGATAACATGGTAAAAATTTAGAGTACGCGTAAAAGTCAAGTATAAATTTAAGTGGTCTCAAATGACAAACAATAAGTGATTATGCCAGGGAATCTCTTATGAAGAATGTTTTATGAACAGACTCTCACTGAGATATCAATCATTGTGATAAGTATATGAAAAGTGGTTAAAACTATATTTTGATTCTTATTTTGTAAGAAAATTGACACAAATGAGTAACAATTGAGTCAAAACATTTCTTTATTATGAATTTATTAGCCTTGATTTAGTAGCAGACTTCTGTTTGTTTCATTTGTATTGTTTTTCCTATATTGGTTACATGAATAGTTTGAAACCTTATGAAGAATAAAAATCAAGATCAAAAAAGCTGAGTTCTGTAAGCTAACAGTGTTGTTATCAGCGATTAAAGAAATGGTGGACTGTGAATCGAGTAAATGAATGTAGTGGACAATGCTTCTGTGAATGTTTGGTATTCCATGATGAATGTACTTAGTGTATGATTGTATTGATGGACCTATGATTGAAAATGCCAAGAACATAAAATCTGATTACTCACATAGTTTGTGGGAAAAAGAACATTAATAATGCAGTTTCAGAACTTGACATCTTAAATTGACACCAAAGAAATATTTCAAGATGGTCAAGTGAATCTACTGCATTTTTCTGCAAGTTTTTCTTGCAATAAAAGTAATATTGTTGTGCATAACAGATAAATCAAGAAGTTTTAGTTTTAGTTTTAGTACAAAAGTTAACAAAAATTGTCTAATTGAAGCCAAAGGTATTTGCATGTTTTCACATTTTGTATAAAATAATTGCAAGTTTGCAAAATGAAATACATTTAACTTTGTATTTCATTAACATGTGGTTTCTTTCCTAAGTTTTCCTTTTGGTAATTTTTGGGGTTTTGTCAGAGAAAGATTATTTCTTTACTGCCATAATATTTCTTGGTCAGACTTAAAGCTTTTAACTTGATGTTAAATGATGATTAAAAAAATACTTAATCACTGTTTCACTGCTTTGCTAATATTTTTGTAAACAAATCGCTATTTGCGATTGTAATAAGTTTGATACCTTAGCTATTAAGTATTGCTTCCAATTATAGATAATTTTCAGAATTTAATCAGGTTATGGTAATTTATTTGAATATGTAAGATTTTAAAATATAAGTGTTGTAAACCATTTTGAACCTCATGCAACATACATAAATATATTTTTTTCGTATGTGGATAATGACAAAATTCAGATATGGAATTTGAAGACAGCGATAAGGTGTACTTTTATGAAGTTCTGATTTTTTTTTTAAATCAGTCATTTTGGGAAAAACTGATAATATGAATAGTTTTTAGAGGTGATTGCTCATCGTATGTATTTGAACTATTTACATAAACTTCAGACAGTCCTCACTTTTTTGTTTGTGTGAACTTGATTGCTGTGATGTGCCATGTATTAATCTAACCTTAATTTTATCAACTCTTTTACCTACAGTCATGTTTGTTAAAAATTATCAATAATTCTTTTGACTTTCTGTAGTAATTTTAAGAAACTAAATCAATTTCATAATGCTAGACTCTCCTGCAAATATGGAGAGTTAGTGAAAATAAAATTTAATTAGACAGATAAAGTATAATTCTTCTAAATGTAGGACCACTTCATAATATCCAAAGTACTTTGAACATATGAACAATAAATTATAATATCTCCCATTAGGGAGTGACTTTATGAATTATCACCTTGAAAAATCAGTCAGTGTGTGATTTTTTTTTATAGATTCATAGTCTATAATTTATACATTCATAAGATATCAATAAATGAATTTAAACCATTCATTGACGTGTATTCCTTTCATCTTTTCTGTGTTTTACCTCAAATTGTAACTGTCAGCTCAGGTAGGCATCCCTACCCATGTTGGAAGCAAAGAAAATAACAAGCAAGGGCTTCTCTATCTTGTTGTAGGCTAACATTAAAGAACCTTACAGACTGAACAATAATGCAAACCTATAGCTGAAGGGCATCAATTTGGGAATTGGGCAAGTCTGTAGTCCAGGTAGTGGACAGAGCCCCAGGAAAATCCCCCCCCCCCCGAAAATTAAAACTTATTGTCTTGAAGCATTTTAGTACATCTCGCCCCCACCCCACAGAAAGATATGTAGCTCCCAATTTGGAAGGTACCAGTAGGATACGTATCCCACTCCCCTCAGTATCTTTCCTGGCTACGATGGTGGACAAGGGTCAGAGTGCTCACAATATAAGGGATTTTTGGTATCGATGAAAAGAGAAACATATTCATCTGTTATTAGGTGTGGGTGCTTATTTGTATATGTGCTGTACTGCTTAGCTCGTTAACAAGAAGGGAAACCCCGACGCCCTATATATTAAGAGGAAGAATTACCTTATTTTACTGCCTTTAGCAAATGTCATCATAGGTCAAACTCTAAAAACCTTGTTAACAAGGTATCTCAAGAGAAGATCAAAACATGGACGCACTTTATCTTAAAATGATGCATTATATGAAGAGGAAAGACTGTTGTTTTGGTAGAGGTCAAAGGTCACACATGGCCACGACGGGTATCACTCTGAAAACCCTGTTAACATGATACCTCAAGATAGGAAGCAAGTAAGCTGCTTCCAGTGGCGTACGTAGGGGGGCATTGGGCCATTCCCCCCCCTCACGGACATCAATTTTTTTTTAGATACTAAAAATACGTAACTTTGTAACACAAATTTTACTTCAAAAGGTAGCATATGTGGCACCAGATTGCATGTAAGGACACCTAATTTTTCAAAAATTTTCAAATGGGAGGGGTTGTCTCCCCATGGCCCCCTCACTGATGCCAATTTGTTTAGTTCCTAAAAATACGCAAATTTTGTAACAACAATTTTACTTAAAAAGGTAGCGTATGTGGCACCAGATTGCATGTAAGGACACCTAATTTTTCAAAAATTTTCAAAGGGGAGGGGGACACCGTTAGACCCCTCCCCAGACGGGCAATCACACAACATACTGCTTGAGAGGAATCCTGGGAACAAAAGTGTTTACTACCGTTCTGCAAATTGTAGTTATCTAGGAAATTCGGACCGTACAACTATGTCAATCGGAGTCGGGCTCCAAGAAATGTAGTTGGTCCCAAAAAAGTTCACACCCCCTGCAAATTCATGTATATACGCCCCTGGACGTAGCTTACCAAGAACAGTGGAGGGGATACCCCCTCCCCTTAGACATCTCCCCCAGGCCCGGGATCACTGATGTCCTTTTGTTTTAGTTCCTAAAAATACGCAAATTTTCTAACACAAATTTCACTTAAAAAGGCAGCATATGTGGCACCTGATTGCATGTAAGGACACCTAATTTTTCAAATATTTTCAAACACCTCCTCCCCTTAGTCCCTCCGCTTAGTCCCTCCCCCAGTCCGGGGATCACTGATGCCCTTTTATTTTAGTTCCTAAAAATAAGCAAATTTTGTAACACAAATTTCACTTAAAAAGGAAGCATATGTGGCACCAGATTGCATGTAGCTAGAGACACCTAATTGTTCAAAAATTTTCAAAGGGAAGGGGGACACCCTCCCCTTTCAACCCTCCCCCAGGCCGGTGATCACTTAACATACTGCATGTCCCCTCCCCTTGAGAGAAATCCTGCTTCTTTGCATGTCGATTCTTTATATAGAGGAAGACAAAGCTCCGGTCATGTCTTTGGTTGGGGTCAAAGATCATCAAAGGTTACTGGAGGTCAAAGCCTGAAAACTGTATAAACACTTGTTTTCAAGGTAGGATGCACGTTTACTTCTCATATTTAGTATGTATACTTCTCATAGTAAATGTGTATAGCAAAGTTATATAGAGTCATAGGGCAACTCTTATGATTTTTTAGAGGTGAATTTCATCTTAGGTCACCAGAGGTCAATCTCCCCCCCCCCCAAAAAAAAGAAAAAAAAAACAGCAGTGACACCTCAAGATATAGAGGGAGCATGGATTTTCATACTGAGCACGTAGCTCATTACGTAGAGAGTACATGTACCCTGTTGCTTTTAATAGGCCTACAGGTCCAAGTTCATCTGAAATCTGAAACAAAAACTTGTTAAACAGGATATACCATGCTTCACGGAAACAGAAGTTTAATATTTCACACATGGTATCCAGCTGTGTAGTTACTGTAGTACATTTTTGCCAGACTGAGTAAAAGAATCGCATTTGATTTTGTGGGTAAAAGGTTCAAGTACTGAGGTCCACAAGGCAAACTGTTGGAATTCTTGTTAGCATGAAATCTCAAAGAGAGGAGCATTTCTCAAACTTTGTGTATGGATGCTTCACTTTGGTCTACGATATATACAGTAGCTATTCTGGTGAAAGAAGTATAGCCAAATGAATTCATCAAAATGACCATAGGTGTACGAGGCAGGGGCAGGGGGAAGACTGCCCCAAAAATTTTGAGGTCGAAAATTCGGACAGGAAAGTAGGCGTAGAAAGCTGTTTGAGACTGGGGGCTGAACCTTGTTTCGGATCGCCTTCCTGGGGGAGGGGTTTAAGGGGTGTCCCCTCCCCTTTGGAAAAATTTTGGATTTTTGAGGAACCTTAGATGCAATTTGGTGCATCATTTCGGACAAATTTTAAGGTGAATTACTGCAAATTTTTTACATTTCTTGCAAAAGTTTTGGATGTGCGAAGCTGATCAGATTTCAGATATCACAATGTGATCATTTGCTTTAAATATCTTAGCTCGTACTAATTGCAGGGCCATTTGTGATGCCTGGAGTATATATAATAGCAAACAAGCAACTAAGAAAGTGCGCGCAAAGCGCGTCAAAATATCGTTTTGAAGGCACTCTATTACTATTTAATCTTCGCATTATATTGTAACGTTATTCACTTTTTCCATTTTAAGTCTAATCAAGGGAGGGGTAAAGGTTATAACCCATGAATCCACCAGGACTGATACGATGCGATGAAATAAATTTCGCATAGCTTTCCATAAGTAAGCCTACATGAACTTGGCTCATGACTTGTGTAAAGACATGCTCTACAACGCGCATGCTACATTGTGCAACCTGTGAGGTGCAAATACACCAGAGACGGCATCACTGCGCAGTATATTTAGCCTACACCGAATAAATGATAGATAACATTATCGGAAATTGAATTTCAAGTGTTACTGAAATTGCACTCATGAATTGCCTCGGGTGCCGGACCAAATGGTCTCGCGGGCGGGAGGTTCCCGGCCATCTGATTTAAAACATCCTTGCAACTCTGTTAAATATTTTTGCAACAACACGACTTTTGCTCCTCCCAGTTCTCTGTGCACTGCTTCTGCTGCATGAACTTTAACACTGGCAGGGTATGCCTTCAGAACTTTCAGCCAAATCAAGTGTTTGATCAGACAACGATACAGATTCGAATTAAAAAAAATCGCATTTTACATTAATCCAGATAGCAGACGCCGGTACGTATGGTTTAAGAAAACTAACAAGCGACTTTGGCGATTATCGGTGGTTAAGGCTTTAGTGATTTTACCAAATAAACGTTTCTGGGAGTTAAAATTTTGACACATGAAAACACAATAAAAACAACTTGTATAGAGCAACTTACAACTTATGTTCCCGGCAATTGCTTTAGGAGAAATTTTTAGCCAAAAAGTTTTTATAGTCATCTCCGTGTCCACTGATTATGGCTCCCCCATTAGAGTGTGAAATTTTATCATTTTTTTTTTATCACAAACTAAAATCTTCGCCGTTGAAGGAACTGAATACCAGCCTGAAAATAAGTTGAAACCATGACGACTCAAATAATATTAATTCACATGACCAGTGGTCGAATGACCCAGGAAACCTACGTTGAATCATAAAATCATTACGAAATACACACTAGCCAATTAGTGTATAAGGCATTCTTGAGACAGAAGGGATGATTTCGTCCAAATTTAGAAATATTTTTTTATTTATGCCATCTAGAATAACGTTATTTTTGGAAGATTGAAGACCAAGCTTAGTAAACTTTTTTTTGGGGGGGGGGACTGCCCCTGCCCCTATGGCGAGCCGCTAATGCTGTTGCTGATGGTGTGGTTGCTAGTTTGCCTTTGAAACATCTGATTTTGTCCCTCACTGCCCCCCCTTTCATACATGTTAGAGTTAGACTCAAAATTATCGTGAAAAAATTTGTGGTTTACAGTGTTTCCTGCATTATTTAATTACTAGTTCAACATTGCTGTTACCAAGCTTATATCATATTCGTGACTATTGCGGCAAAAATTTGTTAAGTCGGCGCCCGTGAATTTCCCCACCCCGTCGGAGACGCTAACCCTTGTAGGGAAAATGACGCCACCTATGGAGTCTTTACCGTATAATAAACAAGTAATGATAAAGTGACAATATTCAACCGAAGTACCTGTATCAAAGTCCTGTTCATAGTGGTTTCTTGAAGAACGAACGCACCGCCCCCACTGGCGTAGCCAGGAAGTTTGTATGGAGAGGGCCAACTGCCCTGCCTGATTGCCGGCCTGGGGAGGGGTCCCCCTCCCCTTTGAGAAATTTTTGAATATTTAAGTACCCTCAGATGCAATCTGGTGCAATATTTAGCATCATTTGAAGGCAATTTCTTTTTGTTCCATTACAAAAATTATTAAAAATATTTTTTTTAGAATTCGACTAGGGGCATGGCCCCTGGCCCCCTCTGGCTACGCCAATGCCGCCCCAAACCTCCTGAGAAGTTTAAATATACTTCAAATCAACTGTTGTGAATCACATCAGCTGCGTTTAAATTGACACTCATACATACGCTTCAGACATAAGGGATGATTTTTACGACATGGCAATATCTCAAACCTGCTACATATATTTAATAGTTAACACGTAATCTATGACAAAAATACATGACGTAGGCCTATAATACAGTCAGTAGTAGAGGGAAGGTTGTACAAGTTGTGTTAGTAGGCCGACCTATGGAGTTGATTCAGTTGGACATGTGCTGGTAAGTGAAAAAGAGACAGATTTAATAGAAAAATACTAAGTACCCTCATTTTATTTCAAAATCCTATCAAAGAGCAGAGAACAACCCTTGAAAAATGTTATATCCAAAACTCACGCAACTAAAGCGCCTAGGACACAATTTGAGTACAGCAAGTTAAATGGCTTGTCTGTTCATTTTATTGTAAACTACCGTATTCGCTTAGATAAAAAATGAACGGGTGATATGTGCACCCATGTATGTCTCGAAGAAACTTTTGGGTATAAAGCATGATAAACATATTCATCAAATTGAGGGCTTAAAAAATTCAACAATGTGGAATGCAAGGTCATAAATCAAAATCCTTCACTTTTAGCTTAATGACGGTAACAATCGTGCTTAACCTATGTTCAACCAGATATAAGCTTTTTTGTTCTGTCCATGATGAAGGAAAATCAGAGGGCTAAAGAACCTTAAGACAAGTTCCTGCATCTTTGTGTATATAAGAACAGCCTTAATTAGTCTGTCGTCAGAAAGAGACTGTTATTTCAGGGCAAACAGCTGTAACGAAACTTTTACCTTTATAGAATAAAACCCAAGCCCGTTGCCAGACAACGCACTGAAGAGGGGCGAAATGCTTCCAGGGGGAAGCGCGAAAAACTTTTCAAGGAGCCGAATGTGTAAAAATGTATTAAGTCAATGGCAACTTGAAACTTCTCTATGGGGCGAAAAAAATTAGGGGGAGTTTTGCCCCCACCCTTAGCCCCTTGACTACTGACCTGATATAGCCTAAGCGCCATACTATTCTTTCTTTATGGCTACACATGTATCCTTTTGTATCTTTTGGGGGTCCGACTGCATGATCAAGGGGTTAGAGCATCCGACTTGCAGCCGGAAGGTCGGGGGTTCGAATCCTGGCTGGGTCATACCAAAGACTTTAAAAATG
>WURT03175369.1:0-10381 GCA_009936505.3 Holothuria glaberrima | reverse complement strand
GAAATGCTCTTCCTTCATTATCGACTATTGTCATTGCCTACGTAGCAGGCTGTACAGCATATTCCTTGATCAGTCATGTTTGGGAAGCCCCAAAGAGATGAGCAAACAGAGACCGCTCCGCATTGTACATGCATGGTTTGGATTACCCTGTTCAAGCTGAAGCTAAATTGCAAACAATACATAGCTTTGTGTAAGCTTTGCCTTATATGTAAACAGATGGATTACCATAGTGACCCCCATTTTTATCATGGGTACATTGGCCTGAAAGTTGTTTGTTTTGCCAAATGGTGCACGAAATATACAGCAAAACTTAATGCCAAACAAGTGTTTGTGCTAAGTAGTTAATCGATTCTTTCTGAAGAAAAGAAGGTAATTTTATTTCAGATTTTCTCCCAAAATAAAATGGAATGAAATTTACAGAAAAGATTACTGACAAGATTTAAAAGCAACTGAGATCAGTTAATTTTTTTTTTATTTTTTTGTTCCAATTAGGAGTAAATCCTCCCAATGTGGAACAGTCAATTTTCAATTCAAAATTGCTCCCTAAAAGCATCGTTTCTCATGATATAGATTATTCCTGAACAAGTGAAGAGCATGGACCACTCATGAACTAATGTGCTAACTTTCGGGCACAAATATCAAAATCCCTAGGGGAAGATGGTTTTTATGGCCAAACATTGAAAACAAGCTCTAGGAACTTCATATATCCATCGATCATAATAAAAATTTTAGTGTTAGAATCTGTGTGACATGTTACGCATCCTCTCAAAATTTCAGATCCATAGCTTACACAACAGCCAAGAAAAGGCAATTCAAATACAAAATCTCTGAACATCTCACCGAAAACTGCTGTGGCGATCGCATCACTTCAACTAGAAGTTTTCTAGTCGAAGTAAAATGGGAGATTGAAACACATTACTGCAGTAATTTTTTGTGCATGACTGTGGTGATGTCAAAAAAAAAAATGTCAGGGCCTAGTAAAAGATACGTGCAGTAGACAATCGTTGTAACAGATAGCCCATACATTATAGTTTGTATAGACCTATATTACCGCAGCACTGGGCACAGAACTGGAGCTAGGAATAAACTTAATGCAATCTGACTTATTTAATCCTGATTTTAGTAATGGTTGTATTTGTAACTAGTTTGACAAAAAATTCTTTTTGGCTCTTTTTGGTTCTAATTGGCACTTTTTAGACGTTATTTGGCGCCATAGCTTTCTTTTCATCTGGCAACCCTGTTTTTAATATGAACAAAAAATAAAATCAGGTTGTAACAAACTGTATCTATGTAACCAGAAACGAATTCCAAATATGTACAGTATATACTACAGACTTCGGAATTTGCATTTTGTGATGAAAGCTGTGGGCCTAGTATTGTCACAGCATCAACAGGCTGCTAAACATTACATGGACTGATTACCCACTGATACAGCATGATAAGCCTGTTTGGTGGAGCTGTTGTGAATGTGACCCTAACTTTTGAGCTGGTTGATAGCAGTGAATCATATACCATTCCCATAGGTAAGGGGAGAGCCCTAAATGTAGAACTGGCCAGCTTATAGTAAATGTACTGCTTAACTGGCAGCCAATTCAATGCACCTAGCAGTGGATAGGCATGACATACACATGGTAAATGGGTGGCCTAGAAGAACCCTGTACAGTAGTATGCCTTTAGATTCAAAGGCCTTCAAATATTATACTGTATGGCTGGCAGACATTTCCTAGAATAAGTGAATTCAGCAGGACTTGTGAAAGACAAGTTTTATTATTTGTCTTTGACAGTATTTCCAGAACTCTGTAAGTGTGGGGAATTTCTCCATAGTGTTTTTTCTTCCGAGCTAAATTATACAAATACCATCCATACATGTACCTTGTAGGCTACTGTAGGCCTACATGTGATAAAGTTCTTCAATGATGGCAAGATTTAGCCTACATGTGATAAAGTTCTTTAATGATGGCAAGGTTTAAACACCTCCAAGACTTACACAGTTGTCCAACAACTTTGAAAATATTGAGGGTGCATTTGTGAAAGACCCCTATTAAACTTTCAGCATATATGTGCTGGAATGCTTTTACTTGAAATTTTTCTGTATAGTTATTTTTCTTCAGAGTTACTTGAACCAGTTCTGGAACTACTGTTTCCTTACGTTTATTATGTCTGGTAAAATATGTCAAGCCAATATCGAGGCCACATAGTGCCTCCTAATGAGCTTTTGGTGATGCAGTACTGTTTCTTCTGCATGAATAACTCTGAACTAATGTTGTGCTATATTGTAAATGTACTGTAACTAACCTATCAGTGTAGCCAACTTAATGCAGTTCCCACATTGACTTACAGTTTTGTGTGTAGCTTGTGAGATTGATGGTTTTACAGTAGTTTCTATTTGAAATATTGTGACAACTTGTATTTAATATCATTAATTGCAGTATAAGGCCAATGCGATGACGTATCAATCACCCAACCTTACTCACAAAGACTGGATAATGCTTACAAATCAAAAATAACATGCATTTTCATGATAAAACTGCAGACTTGACAATGCAACAATGCAACACTTATTTTGGTGGATCTGAGAAAGAACATATAACTTTATGCAGAAGTAAAACGAGATCGCAATCCATTATGAGGGCTATAAGTACCAGATTCCATTTGTTAATTAGGTTCATAAGTATCATGTTTCATTGATTAATGGGAAACATTAGTATCACATTTCATTAGTCTCCTTTGTTCTGAATAATTACACAATTAAAATTGCATTGTTGCTGTGGATTTTGAACATAAAAATGGCAGACCCTTAACCGAGAGGGGGGGAGGGTTATGAAAAAAGGGAAAAGGTTGGAAACTACTTGAATTAAAATGTGAGACATTAAGAAATGTGGAACCGTGTGATACTCAAGCTACATTATTTGTTACAATCAGTTCAACACTTAGTATTTGTTGCATGTGAATAACCAAGGCTCACGCTGCAGTTTACTACTTATTGGCAGTGCTTTAAACATGGACAAATTCGTCTACCATTGGTTAGCTGTGAAATACATTGCTTTCTTGCAAGGGGTGGTCATCTGAATATTAACCCTTTCATTTATGTGCACTGCTTCTCCAATTACCATTTTTGCTTACAATTTATTTCTAATTTTCTCTCACCAGGTTGGTGGGCATCCTATTGGTCAACAGGCTGTCAACAGTCCATTTCAGAGTTATCCCTCTTCCATGGCCAATATGCCATCACCAGCAACCAATATGCTGACGACATCCTTCGTGTCTTCATCTGGCACTAACACTCTTCCTTCTGCTGGCATGATTGACAATATGACTCCTCAATACCCTATATCCAATGTGAACTCTGTTCCCATGTCAATGGCTAACATTCAGGGTGCAATGTCATCTATGACCCATAGTCCCTCTGGCAACCTGATGGGGGGAAGGGTTAACATGCCTCCTCTCAACCCTTCTATGAACAACATGCCCAATAATATGATGCAGCAACGCCAAAATATCAACAGGCTGCCCAGTAGAACTTTGAACATCCCTGGGACTCACACGGCTGCTGACCTGAACAATGCAGGCATGGCAGCTCCACAACAACTAAATGCTAACAACATGGTATCTGTGCCTGGCCAGACTCCTGGAAACCTTGCCATACAAAATAATGTGAGTATGGGGAGATAGAAACATTTCCTCATCCATTGATCAGGAATAAACATCTTACTCATTTTACTGTTCAGTACCTTATTACCTCACATTGATGCCTTACCACCAGGATTGTCTTGTATCTAATCCCCTTCTTTGCATCATTTAAAATAGCCTGGAGTTGCTCGGGTGCAGTTTTTATTATTGCAGCATTATAATGCTCATTTCAACCGCTGTTCTGTCTCTAATTTTCTTCCCGTGTAGTATCAGGTTGTGTATTGGGTCAGAAGTAGTGTAAAGGCTGGTTCATGCTTCATTATTTACAGCCTTTATAACTATATGCATGGTATGAATATAGCCATAACTGACCTGTGTACATTTTGTAGCATCAATAAAGTGTGAAGTATGAACTGGCCTGAAGTCAGATTTTCAGGTTAAGTGCCACATATTTAACAGTTATGGCTAACTTATACACACTGATAACCACTGACAATTCTTGTTATAGTGGTATATTGGGAGCCAGATTTTTGCTTAAGTGTTGAGGGTTGGAGGGGAGTTAGTGGTCTAGTCACTAATTCTAATACTAACCTAGGTGGTTGCTGTAGTTGATGTGTTGGGTTTGAAAAATTTATCGTTCAACTTAAACAGGAGTTAGTTACCCGAGTGAAAAATGAAAATTGACACATCTATACATTTTCTTTGGAACAGAAATAACACCAAATGCCAAAAGACAGAGACAGACAACATTGAAGCCTTGTACTTTTTGTGGGATCCCCATGTATCTAATTGAAATCACTAACATATTTTGAAAACTACACTGTGAACCACCAAACCATGATGGATTGGGTTGACAGTGGTTAACAGTACCCATAAAATAAGTTTTTTATATATTTTTTTATATATATTTTATTGTTGAATAATGCATTTGATAAACATGGGCTCCCACAGGTCATGGAAAACCTGGAAAGTCAAGGAATTTAAGTGCTGGCATTTTCCAGGCCTTGAAAGTCATGGGAAAGTGTCAACTTACTTTTAGAAGTCATGGAAAGTCATGGAATTTCAAAATTTTTGAAAAACATTTTTACTTGACTGACTTAATTCTGTCTGTAAAGACTGTCCATACAAATCAGAAGGTACATTGATAGTAGTAGTAATGGAATGCTTACTGTAAATGTCATGGAAAGTCATGGAATAATAGAAGGAAAAAGGTGTTAGACCAGTGTAAACTTTTGACCATACAGTTGATCTTTTTCTTGTGTACTTACAGCAGCAAATCAATCCAGTGCCACAGCAAGTGTCTAAGACCCCGCAAATGGCAGGAACCAGTGCAGGTGGCACACCCCAGGTGCAGAACCAAGAATCAGATCGACGTAAAGTAATTCAGAGGCAACTAGTTCTTCTTCTGCATGCTCACAAGTGTATCAGAAGGGAAAGCCAAGCCAATGGGGAGGTGACTCCATGTTCTCTACCACACTGTCAAACCATGAAAAGTGTGCTGACTCACATCACCAACTGCCAAGCAGGAAAGTCTTGCCAAGGTAAGCTTTAATTATGTAGGGGTTTTTTGTAGCTCTGATTTCCATGCTTCCACTGTTAAGCAGACTGTAAAGGATTGCAGTTTTGTGAAAATAATAAAAAAAAATTAAGTGTTAGCAAATTTCTCTGAAAGTTTATTTTTTGAAAATTTGCAAAATGGTGCAATGTTTTGTAAGACATGCATCATTTACCCTAACATAAATGGTGTGAACATTCTTTGTGCTCATAGTTTGTTGCTTAGTGAAAATGGTGCTCTAAGTACCACTTCAGATCAGTGGTATAAATCTTGCTTGATTATCCTGTTTGGCTGTATTCAATTGGAAAACATACCCATCTCATTTCAGTTGCCCATTGTTCATCATCACGTCAGATAATATCTCACTGGAAAAACTGTACCCGTAAAGATTGTCCTGTTTGCTTGCCATTGAAGAATGCTTCTGATAAAAGGTTCAAAGGAGGTAAGTGGCTCAGACCTGGTAACTTCACTAATAAATTTGTGTTTTTGATCCCTGGACGTAGTCAGAGGCATCTATGAGATGGTGGTGTCATGTGTGTGTGTGTGTGTATGTATGTGACGCTTGTCTTGTAAACATTCTATCTCAAGAACGGTATACTCAGTGGATCTCATATTTTACATGTAGATACCCCTTATTGAGTAGATGATCCCTATTGTTTTTTGTGAAGGTCAAAGGTCTTTTGGGGTCACCAGAGGTCAAATGGTAAACACCTTTGAATTGCTTGTAAACACACTATCTTGAGTTGTGTAACTTTAAGGAATCTCATACTTAGCATGTGCATGGCACATATTGGGAAGATCAAAGGTCATTTGGGGTCACCAGAGGTCCAAAGGCCAAAATCTTGTAAACACTGTATATCAAGAAGCATAACTGTGAGGGGTCTCATACTCAGCATGTGGATTGCCCATATTGAGTTGATGAGCCCTATTGTTTTTTGTGGAGGTCAAAGGTCATTTGGGGTCACCTGAAATCAAAAGGTCACAACCTTATCAACATAATATCTCAAGTAGGATTACTGTGAGGGATTTCATGCTTGTAATGTGGATGATTCATGTTTGTTACATTATATACATATGTCAAGTCAAGGACTAAGCCTTTTGGCTTTCTTGTTTAATTTGTTAGTTATCTTGCATCATATTTAGAACCGGCAACATCTTGTTTTCTAAGTTAATTCACGAAGCTTTCAATCAGTCCTTGTAAAAAGCTGTAAATGACTGAATAAACTTCAGAAACACTGTTCTGTGTAGAAAGATTTTTGTGCCCAATCTTTTCACTAGGCTTTTTTGGATTTAGGGGGTCCCATCACTTCTTTGTGTCCTGTACAATTGTGTCATTACATTGTGATACATAAGGCATTTCTACTGCTGAGGTTTTAATGACAGATGTCAGAGAATAAGAACTGTCAACTGAAGGGAAAACTGGTGATCAAGTAAAGAAAAAGGCCTAACATTATCCAAAATTGCAAAAATTGGAATGTAAACCTTGTATGATGCAAACATATTTTCATGTGCTTTTACATTTCTGAATATTCTAAAGAAGTTTTGTCCCTAAGGGTAATAGGTGGCTACTTGTCTGACAAAAGCCATGACTCTGAAGTAGTTCAGTAGCTATTCAAGTCTACTCTTCAGTTGCCATTGTAGCCTACTTTTCAGTTTAGGAGAAATTTGTCCACTTGAGCTTGAGCTAGAACCATTGGAGATGTTTACTGTTTCAATTTTATGAGGAGCTACTGTTCCTTTATGTACACTTACTACTAACCTCTGGCAATGGTATGATCATCATAGATTCTCTATTGTTATTGATTACATTTCAATTTCCCAGGAAATACCACCACAGCTACCAATAGCAGCATTGCAACTGCTCAGACTACTGACACAACAGCAGCAAGTGCTTCAAGTGCCTCAAACAATACATTGGCCAGTTTGGTGGAGGAAACCCAGAAGATGCCAGCTGTCGTTGATGCTAATAATACATTAAACAGCACTGATGCTGCTGCAGCAGCAGGAGTTACAGTGTCCACTGCAAGTACTCAACAAGCATGGCACCAACATGTCACACAGGATTTGAGAAGACACCTAGTTCACAAGCTGTAAGTTGATATGTTCAACTTGGTGTGTGGAAATAGGAGATAAAGCTTGGTACTGTAACACTTGCTTCAGAAATTTCCATCTTGTTATTGCCCACAGCAGGGTTCTTAAGTGTGTCAGGCTACAGACCACTTTTAGTGGGGATTTTGCTCTGAATTTATTGTAGTAGCCAGGACTTCATCTTTCAGCTTTTTTGCTTATTAAGATTTTGGGCAGGCCATTATTGTGAGCATCCCGAGCCACAAATGGCCCACTAGTAGTAGCTACTTGAGAATGTAGGGCCTGCAGTATGTGGTGGGGCAGGGTCTCATTCTTTGTCAATCGTTTCAAACACCTACATATGATAACATGGAATGGATTTGAATATGCCATAATATTCTTGCAAACATTAATGTGGCCCGCTGCAAGTATTAAATAGTGAAATTTTAGAAGAGGTAAAGAAGTTCCTGTGGCTGCTAGTAGACCCACATTGGTAAAGCAAAGACAAGTGATCGTTTTTAAAGGTATTTTCCAGTGGCATTTCACAAGGGTCTCATGTGAAAGAGAAAAATTTTCCAATTCGTGCCCTCCAAACCCTATAGCAATACTCTTTTCCTAACTCGAGATATCTCATATTAAAGAGTGCTTATTTTTGTCAAAAAATACCTCCAGTTTTCATCAAGGTCACAGATTGTTATGTAAAGCAGGCACATTGCCTCAGATTCCTTTTGTTTTTCTTTATAATTGAATGTCCTTCTTGTCCTTGAAATTTGATACTGTTGGAATGTTTGAATGTTTCCATGTAGATTTAGCACAAATCTACACCAGATGTAGGGCATAGCAAACAAAGTTGGTAAATATTCCCTACAGCGGCATTAATGTCATAGACAAATTCAATTCTATGTCAAATTAATGTGCTGGGATGACATCACAGGTTTCCATTGTATTTCTTTGAAAATTTGGATTTTCTAAATGCTGCAAGCTATTGAGATAAGGTTTTCACCTCCTAAAAGAGAAAACTTTTCTGCATTCTCTAAACTTACTGAATTTTGTCTTTGGAAAATCCCTTTAAGGGAGAAAAAAGAACAGGAGTCACAGTAGATTTATGGTAAACCAGTTTAAGATTGTTGAACACCTTACAAAAGATTTCATTGAGATTTGTCTAAGTAAATAGGTGGGTGCAGTCATATGTTCCAAGGTCAACTAGAGAGTGGGGGTGGGAGGGACATACACCAAAGAATCTGCTCATGTTCCTCTTTGACAAATGTTTTCATGATCAATATACCAGAGCTTTCCACATAATTCAACTGTAATCCAATGTTTGGATGTTCAGAAGTGCTGCCCTGATGTTTATTTCACTTGCTCACATCTTTTCTTTTTCTTTTAGTGTAAAGGCAATATTTCCATCCCCTGATCCAGCAGCTCTTCAGGATAAGAGAATGACAGACCTTGTAGCATATGCTAGAAAAGTAGAAAAGGACATGTATGACCAAGCCAGCACTAAAGTGAGTGCCTGAAAATATTTTACTTCAGCAATATGGCAGAGAAGCAAAGTTGAAAGAAAGAAGTTACTTTCAGTATTGTTGGTGCTATTTCATCTTGTGAGAAGTTACTGTTCATAGCCTGAACAGTTGAAGGATCTTCGACTATTTGAATGTGGAGGTTTCAGTGTTGTTTAAGTTGAAAAACAAAAGTGTATATAGCGCCCTGATGTGTTAGCAGTGGTGCTCATTTAAATTGATGTTACAATTACAAATGCAGCATCATAACCCTAGCATTGTAGTTAGGGTATTCATAGGCATACATGTACCTTCTCCTTATACATCTCATATGCATTACATTCAGAGCAGAGGGAGTCATTCAGACATTGGTTTCTGTTCCCTGGATTACTGGATTTGTAATTTGTAAACAAGCAAGTTCTACAATGACCCTGTCTCAAATTTTACATTGTTTCTTTCGAATGTTTTGAAAATTAAAATCTTCACCTGACCACTCTTTCAACAGGGGGAGTACTATCACCTACTAGCAGAAAAAATTTACAAAATCCAAAAGGAACTTGAGGAAAAGAGACAAAAACGGATGCAAGAGCAGCAGCAGCTTCAGCCAGGTGTTGGGCAGGCTAACTCATTTAATTCTGTGGGTCAGCTCTTGATACCAGGAAATACAAGCCCTGGTCAGCCATTTACATCACCGACGGGATTTACGAGTAAGTCAACTGTCATTACTGAGAAAGTTGGAGTGTATTGAATGGTATTTTACCAATTATAAATGATAATGCAAATATGTGCAATATCTAATACAGAGATACCAAAGAATGTAATAAGTGTTGAGATTTTACATCAAAGTTTTTTAAGTTTTACAGAGATGATTTCCCATGAAATGGATAAAGACCCCAAGGGGTAGAAAAGATTACTACGGTAATTAATCCCTGCATGTAATTCCACCCTTTTGTTCAGCATCTAAACCAGTAAGTACAAATAATTGTTGATTGTTAAATTAGATGTTCCAAGCCTTTCCAGCCTCACTTCTAGTAGCTTAATGTGTTTACCTTACCTTTATTCAAATAAACAGATGGTCCTCCTTCCATATCACAAGACTTTATCAACCAGATACCTGGGAGGACAGTAAACAGCTCCGTCCCGAATGCCAACCCCAACCCCTTTGCCAACTTTCCTCCTTTACCCACCAAGCAACCACCTACCCCAGGCACCATTGCTGCCAATCTTCAAGCCAGTGCAAGCAAGTTATCGCCTCAAGGAAATACAGCTCCTACGGTAGCAGCACAGAAACCACAACCAGGAGGCACTGTTCCCTCAGGCTCAGACCCAGCATCTCAACAGACAACTAATGATGTAAGTAGACATTAGTTTTTCTTGTCACTGTAGTTGCTGATTCATGCAAAAAATGAGGATCAGTGTCAAATTACCCAATAAGATAACTAGGTACTGCTTTCGGGCCCAAGACATAAGCTTTAGGTAAAATTCTTTTGTTCTGTTACTGTAGGCCAGGGCCCTAAAGATACTAAAGCCTAGGGTTCCTTTCTGTGGTTAATTTAGCTTTGTCTAAGATGCATATATATATATATATCTATAGATTGGGATTTAGGCGAAATATGGTATGAAAAAGCGC
>WURT03175358.1:0-10382 GCA_009936505.3 Holothuria glaberrima | reverse complement strand
AAAAACACCGGGCTTACTTGTGGTTGAGCAGTTAACTCAAGGCCGGGGCAACACCGGGTAGGTGGGAACGCGGTATTGGGCTCTTTCATCTTGTTTTGCAGCGTAATACACTGTATAAAATAGATATAGTCAGGTACACCTAAATACAAAGAGAATGATAAATATGTTTTCTTTGTGCATGAAAAATTAGGTTTTTACCTGTACCACTATTTTCTAAAGGTGCTCTGGTTATTGTAACTCACGCAGCAGTTTATGGCTTTTTAATTAGTAAATATACTTTTCCTTCTTTATGTGAAATTATTCTATCTAATACAAGCGCTTTAAATTTCTTCTAACTTCTTCATGGAATAAAATCGTTTATATCAGTGTTTAAGTGTCAAAGCTAACCGATCATTGCACCAACCACAATGCTAGACACTGAGTGCCCCACACAAGGAAAATGGCTAGGAGCAGACGTTGTTGCAAAAGAGCAAAAAATATTTCAAATTCTGAAAAGTACCTATACCAACGGTAATTATATTTACAATGCTTTCTGGAAATCAAACAGATAATTATGCACTAACTTAATCTTGCAGGTCCTAATACGACGCATCTACCAGCGATGAAACTTGAAACAGAAGGCACTATACAAAGAGAAGGAGGCCAACTGGAGGTTCCAAATTCAGGAGTTCAACTGTTTGTTCCCCCAAATGCTTTTGAAGACGACATAGACCAAATTTTACTTCAGATGAAGATAATTGCACCTAAAACGTCGGATCAAACTACTTTGTCGTTCACAAGTAATGCATCAACCGTGGTACAGCTTCTTCCAAATAAGCTTAAACTGAAGCATACAGTGGTATTATCTCTCCCTCATTGCTTGGAATTGGAAGTAGATCGCGGGGATGGAACGTATACAGCTCAAATTTTCGTTAGTCACCATGAAGAGGGTAAAAAGCCCTTTTGTCGTCTGATATATTGTTCAAGATTACATTGATTGACTAAAACGTACCCTATAAATACTTCAATAATTACAAAAGCACTGCATATTACATGCTAACATAACCTAAAATATTAAATGATTTGACAGGTACTCCTCCTGTTTGGGAAGAACAACCGAACTTGCTCTACTATCTTGGTGACACGAAATGCATTATCTGGCTAGACCAATTATGTTCAGTAAAGTTCCAGATAAATAGTGCCATTGTAAAAGGAAAGAAGATTCAGGTGTATGCAGCTGAAAAAGAACTTGCTCTGGGAGATAACAAAGTTGAAGTAGAAGTTGGGTATTACCCAGATTTACCAGGACAAGTAAGTGAATCATTAATAATGCTTATAATCTAACATCTATACATGCTGTATAGTGCACGTCAATTTATGCACAAATCTCAAAAGTGGATGAATGGAAACTAGAGGAACTTGAACTTATGCTGCTATACATTAGATAAACAAAGGATAAATAAATCAATCTTCAAATACACTACTTTGGTATTATTTTAACTGCCTTCATTAGGTTTTTTCGGTCAATTACCACATTGACACAATGAATTATGTAGTTTGTTATACATTCTAACATACTCTTTCAATTGGAATGCGATATTATTTTCTCACTAGTATAAAAGGTAACTATTAGAGTGAAAAGTTAGCGTTTTTATGTTGCTGAAAGGATGTGTCCTAGTTGGAAAATAGAACAAGTGGGATCAGATTCGTGAATCCATTCAGTTACCATGTTGATACGAATTCCTAAAATACGAACGTTGCACACCCATAATTTACACTCCTAGTCTAGCCCAGAGACCTTTATTCCAAACGAGCTTTCCACACTGTTTCATGTTAAATATCATGTTATGTTTCAGAATGAAACTTAAGAGGGAGCTTATATTCGGCTCAGATCGGTTCTGATACTTTTTCATGTACCTACCAACACAACATTGTTTTTAAATAAGATCCTTCACTGCACACCAACCCACCGTGGAATTCATCCACAGTTTGTCCAATTTTCATGTCTAGCTCATATTCTGATTCTTAGCTTTACACTTAGTGGAAGTCTCTTGATTTTAAAGGAATATTCCAGTGACAACTCCACTGAATCCCAAATGAAAGAGAATAATTGTTCACATGCCCTTTAAACCCCACAGCCATAGCTTTTTCAAAACTCAAGACAGTTCTGTTTGCAGATAGGCTGTTCTTGTCAAAAGCAGGCTTCCGTTTCTTTCAAGGTTACAAACTGTTATGCAGATTAGTTAAACATTATGTTTAAGATTGAGCTTAAATTTTTATGAGAATAAAAGGTGAAACTTTAAAAGTTTCTGCATATTTCATTCACATGTGTCAAGATTAAAAAGAAATACACAATATGCTTAATTAGTCTGCCTGTTTATCATCACAGATTTTCCATTGTTCAAAGTACTGCTGTGAATTGTATATTTTCTTTATAAACTCGTAACCTCTAGACGCATCATTGTATTGAGAGGGGATTAGTGACCAATAAAGAGGGGAAAAGGGTGGCTGATTATATTTAACCCTACTATCTTGTCATGGAAATATGCCTTTATTGTGATGTTCAGATGCCCAAAGAATATTTGCCGTAATTTATATCAATTATTTTTCTACTTTAGAGCTTTAATCACTGTAATTTCTTTGTGACAGATGTGCTACTGGCATGTTGCTTTTTGGCAGTCTTAAGGATATTATCTTAATTCGATACTCAAAGAATACACCATACTAATAGAGAATGGTATGGATTTTTGAAATGAGTTTGGATTCAGTACCATAAGTATGTCTACTAACCCCTCAAGGATATGATGTGAAGGATGAGTAGTATCCCAAATTGTCTTTAGCTGCCGGATGATCTAGTAGTAAAGTAGTAACATTTAGGGAGGGGTGAAAAGTTTTTACTAGAGGGAATCGTTAAATCACATATAACACACACTAGAAGGTGTCAAGATTGAGCTATTGCCGTTGCTTGTCCAAATTCTGGTATTTAGAGCACGTTAAATCACCATTCAATATAGAAAGCAATCTTGCACTCGTTTACATTACACCTGTATAAGCTGTATAAATATGAGTTGCTACAGGAATGCAACCAAATGCATAAATTTATTAAAAAGTTTGTTTTGAATTTGAGCACAACTAAGCTGTAATTCATAAGCCACATAGGCTTCTCCCACATTTGTGGTCGACTAACATCGTAAAACGACTGCCCTTCAAGGCCTGAATTGTTATTAAATTGTCATGCCTTTAAAAGGTTGTGCTGTCATCTCTTCCTTATGTAGAATCTTCTAGCTAATGAAAACCTTGCTCCACTTCTGAACGAGCCTTTTGTCTTTTTGAGAGAAGAACAAAAACCTCTTACTTTGTCAGTTCAAAAAGTCGTCCCAAGATCTTGGAAACCACTTAACCAGTTACAGGTATACATCAAACTTTTTTTGTCTTTTAAGAAACAGAAAGTCAGGTTAATGTAAAACAGTTATTTATAAGATTAAAATAATAAGGACGAAAAAGATGCGTCAGCTCTCTTAGAACATTTCTCTTCAAAACTACTTTGCGTGAAGGCACCAGCATGTTTAATTTAACTCTAAATAACCTTACTTAGCCATCAAGACCTAGATTGCTAATGTAAGTGCTATTAGTAGACATATTTCATCCCACGCAACCTCGTAAATATGACAATTAACTACCAAACTTTTTAGGAGGCAATCTACACCAAAGGTTCCCTTTACTAAACTAAAACAGTTAAAATCGTGGAAGTACATAAACTTTATAAACGACTAGTGTCACCTTCACCCTGAAGAAATAAACCAAAATTTAGTCTATCCACTAGCAACGATGACAGTTCTGAGCCAGTGTAACCTTTCGCTTTATACACCTGCTTGGTTCCAAATAAGTTTCGAAAAGACCAACTAAATCGTAAGTCTGTTCAAGTTTCTAAATTTGATGTTAGGATACTTGATCACCAAATTTATATTAAGCTGGCGTAATCAATGAGTTTGAAGATTTTAATTTACATGTCAAATTAACTAAAAAGTGGCTTTGCCATTGTTTGCTCATCAGATCAAATCGTCAGTAAACCAAATGGTATGTAGAGAATACAATAACTTCAGAATTATTTTGGCAGCTAAAAGTCAAGGGCAATATTAACTGTGGGTTGAAGAACAAAGTGGCCTTAATTTAAAAACAAATATGTAATGAAATTATTTTACCTGA
Source organism: Holothuria glaberrima (assembly GCA_009936505.3). Taxonomy (NCBI): domain Eukaryota; kingdom Metazoa; phylum Echinodermata; class Holothuroidea; order Aspidochirotida; family Holothuriidae; genus Holothuria; species Holothuria glaberrima. The sequence goes on along the minus strand of WURT03175358.1, from coordinate 6,197 downwards.
CGTCTGGTCATGTTAAAACGTGTTGGGTACGTAAGTGACCGTAAAAACTGTAAGAAAATTTAATTACTTAATTCAAAGGTCAAAAATAAAAGGTCGAGTCATCTAACATTTTAGCCTATATCTGTTTACCAGTATTTGGAAAATTTCACCCAAAATATTTCACAAGTTGAAGTGATGAAACTTGCAACTCCTTTGGTTGCACTTTGGGATTGGTGTTTCATTCTGACAATAAACAGATAAACAGATAAACATGATAAGGACGGAAAAGTTAAAATTGAAAAGGCCATGGCAATTTGGAGCCTAAAAATGATTCTGTTGATGCCGGAATCCCAACAACCAAACACGATTTGTAGAAAAACGTCTTTGCATTAACTTATAATGAATTAATTTTTTATCAAATATGCACTCTTCTCTCCCAAAGCAGCATTGTTTAAAATCTAGACCTTGTCGGGCGTTTCATGTGTGACTCATGTTAGTGTAAGCGGGAATTTCATTGTCATGCACAGGTACTTCACGAAATGAGACATGAGAATCATCATGTGGTACAGTAATATGTCATCACAGTTAAAGGAATAATGCAGAGGCTGATCCTTTCTCCTTAGTTTAGAGGTTTTTTTATTACTTTGAAAACTATTATTTTTTCCTGCGGTATATCTTTTCTTACCTCGAGTACCAACATTAATGGACACAAAATACAGACAACAGATAAACTGCTTCAATGGCATTATCCTTGCAGGAAATACCATTTCGTTGCATTGCTATCGCTGAACGGCACCCTTGCTCATTTGTGTTTGAGAAACAGAAGAAAGGTCCGTCACTTCCAACATTTGTGTTTTGGATATCACAAGGTGATAGAGGCTTCCCGCTGTCAGTGCATCCTCAGGTACGTGTTGTTGTTTCCACACATCTCCCTTTATGGTATCTACCTAACGTATCATTTTTAACTGACCGAAATCCAACTTGCTTCTTAACCCAGTGATACCCTTCTCAATCGTTCAGAAACCCCGCAAAACTCCTTTTCGTGGTTCTTTAAGTAAACGCTGAGACAGCCATAGATACTAACTGACTTTGATAGACAGACATTCCACAGTGGCCACCATCTTTGATTTATTCCTTCTTCATTTTTACCAGACTAGTAAATGTTTTATAAAAACACTCAGTCACATGATTACCATTATAAGAGTGAACTACGTAAATTAGCAGCAGGGGGACATTTGGAGAACGAAGTAGAAAAAAAAAAACTTAATCATTTATCATTCCTTCTGTTTATCAAACCGTACTATTAAGTGATTCGTTAATGGTAAAGCAAAATTTAATAAGTATAATCAGGTCTAATACTGCCTACGTCCACTGGAAAGATTTTCTGCTACACTTTGGTGAGACACTGTTGGCGTGGAAAGCAATACCAAATGTTCAGTTTATTTTGCACAAGCGATTAAGCAACTTCATCTTAAGGTATTCATTACTGATACTGAACATGTGTGATCTTTCAGATGAACTCTTAGCTTATAACAAATGGAAATGGTTTTACTTTTCTATCACTAGCAGTGAAGTCCTCTTATTTGAACTTTGTTTTAAGCTCAACACCCGAAGTACACCACCCGAAGTACAATTTTGATGAGGGTTAACAAAAATTCTCAGTTGATTGACATCACAGCAAAACAAAGAAAAAATGTCCAGAGTAACTCACATTTGACAGAACACACGGAGAGTAATTGCTCACCAGGATATGACCTTGAGCAGCTAATTAGGCGTGTTTCTAAATAGCAAGGGTCTATGGACAGTTTTAGAAGGGGCTAGAAATTACATAGTTGGGAGAATGGGGACTGTTTCTAAAAAAGAATTATCCCTTAAAATCGTCTCCTGATAACACATCTAATTCATAAAACTAGAGCCGACCTACACAACAGAGGTACATATGCATGGGCAATATTTTCTATTATAATATTGAGAAGTTAGATGGTAAGATAGTTCCACTTGTACAGCATAAGCAGAGTGTGGGCAACATTCTCAACTTACACTTTATAATATATGTTGTTACTCTTGCAAGATAAAGAATTACGTAAAAGGCGAAACAAACTTATGACAAAGAAGAAGTACTGCAACACTTTGTACTCAAAACGAAAAGTGAAGTTTAAGTGTTTAAACAACGAAACTGAGTCAAACGTTCAGTGTTAATCTTTTGAAGTAATCGTAACATTTCCATAAAAGTTTAAATTGTTTGGTAATAAGGTTTCGTTTTCTCTCTTAGGTCAAAGGTGCCAGTGATTGACGTCAGGGCTTAAAGGAATTGAAGGGGAGTAGTTCTACGACGCTCAGCGATCGCAAATATGAGAGAAGCTTATACCTCGTTGAAAACAATTTTAAGTCAAATGTCAAACCAACTCAATGGTTTACATCAAATTAAGTGGCTTATCAACGCTTTGATCACAACACCAACCATCCAATGACTACCGCATGCAGACAGAGTAGAATCACACCATTTAGGGCGTTAACGATGATAAACGTACCCACTTAAAGGGCTCGTCATTTTTCAAAATGCTTAAACTGATGAGCTACTTATACTCCCTTGTAGTAGCGATGTTTGTTACAAAAAGCAACTATTAAACAAAATGGCAGGTAAATTGGGGTGGACTTCTCTCTCATATGTAAACTGATTTAATTAATCTACTTGTACAGAAATTTTTCATATCACTTGAAATATGACAATGCTTACGTTGTTCTCTCACAAACAATTGCTCAATTATGGTCATGCTACATTCATCGTTCATCATTAGATAACACCTTGTAAATATGAAAACATGTACTTTTTGCAGTCTTATCTCCTTACATATAATCGACGGAAAAGGAAAAAAGATGTTCTTCAGCTTGCTTTGGAAATGTTAAGCTTTGTTTTAGAAACTGAGTTTTTGGGTGTACGTTCTTGTCAGTGTGTGTTATTGGAAGGTTTTCTGAGAGCAAAACTTTTGCCTTGCTCTCCTCTCAAACAGTGTGTTCGATCCTTTGGCGTTTGGTAGGTAGGTTCCTAACCATTTCAACTTTTGACTGTATTTTTGTTTCGTCTTAATATGAAGGGTCAAATAGCAAAGGACAAATTTAATTACCTAACATTTGATTGTGGCCAAAGCCTGCCCTTCAGCTTGTAACAGATAGTCTGAAAAGTGCAGGATAAGGCAAGTAGACCTTCGTGGCTGTTAGTGGCCCACTTCATATGGCAGGCCAAGTAAACCTATTTTGACGATTAGGTCGGTAATTAATACCTCCCTTCATAAAAGATCCGATCCTAAGGATTGCTACACTTGCATCGTAAAAAGCTAAATTCTCTCCGAAATCTTTTCAGTTTTGACTATAGAATGTAAAAGTAAAGTAGTTTATTCGTTACAAATAATTTCGAGACGGTTATGTTAAAAGCTAATTTATCAAACTATCCACCAAAAGGGGAGGAAAAATTGTATAAAAATCTAATATAAAGCTATAACATGTCCGGAAGATCATTCCCCGTTGCAACTTTTTGATTCTTTTCTGAAAGGTTGTATGTAATTACGCCAGAAATTGTGTACATGTCTAGGGTGTACAACAGGTTTCAGTTTTCAGTTTTATTCTCTATTCATCCTCCAAAGAGGGATAAGAGCCAATAAAAGTAAGAATAGCAAAATTAATTTCGGTCTACGAAGAACTTAAAAAAGAAAGTAAAAAAATTTTTTTTATGAAAACAAAAAGAATGAAAGAAAAAATACAAATCAGTTTCGGCCCCAACCTAAGATTTAAAAGCTACTCTTAACTTTTCACAAAATAAACGTAACTTCATTAGTTTTTTCTTACTTTTGGTTTGAAATAACTGTTCCATTTTTAAAGTGTTTGGATTCCTCCTAAAATAAGGTTATATGTACAAATTTCTGACATTTGTAAATACATCACATTCAAATAAATAATGAAATTTCCCCCCGATACTTCCCCTAGTGCACAACGTACAAACTCTTTCATAAAACGCAATGTTTTCAAACCTCCCAGTTACTGTTGAAATCTTAATGTTTGCACAACGAAGCTTACACAAATTAATTTGTGCACGCACATCAAGTATTTTCAGGTAATTTTCAAATTCTAGTTTCTTCTTAACTGGGAATACCATGTTATTAGAGTAAAAGCTTTCAGAATAAAATTTAATGTTTTTTCCATCATCCCAAACAATTTTCGTCACAGTAGTATTACGTTCAACTTGGAGGCCACACACATCATGCGCAACATTTGTATACGATGCTGGGTCTTTTGATAACGTTTGATTTCAACATGTATAGGATTATGATTATCTGACATAAGCTTATCAAAAGTGTCGATTTCAAAATTTACAATGTTGGGAAAAATTTTAGGAGATACTATGACGTAGTCTATTGTACTCTTGTCTGCAAAGGTTAAATTACCTACGCCTTGATCACTTCCACACCTTTCATTTACAATATGTATGTCCAAACTCCGGCATAGATCGACAAGTCGGCGACCGTTGTTATTACTGACTCTGTCCAAGTTAAAACGGTGTGGACAAATTCCAAAGGAGTTAAGCTTTTCCCTTGAATTCATTCCTTTATAGGAAGCGTCCAGCCCAGCTGCAACCGAGACAAAATCACCCAAGTCAACGTAATCACTGATCAACCCAGTTCCTGAATTAAAATCACCAATCAGACAAAGCGGAGCGTCGTACAAAGCTTTAACAGCAATGCAGTCTGTAATAATGTCGTCAAACATATTAAAGGCATGGTGTTTCGATGCTTCGTGAGGAATGTACACTGTACCGATTAACAAGTCGAATCCCAGCACCTGGGAATCAAGCCTGATCCAAAGCACTGTTTCAGCACAGGTGTTAAATTCTTCGTAAAATTTCCCTTGGCAGAGAACGAGATACGAGAATTGCTACCCAAACGAAACTGGCTGGAAACTTTCGTGGCGCAAATAATAAAAAAAAATCGGGGAACGCTTCAGGGTCAATTGAATCAGTTCTTGTTTCTGATAAACAGATTATATAAAATCGTTTTGCATATTCAGTCAAAATACCATACTCAGCTTTTTTTCTTAATTCCACATACATTGAGTCCGAGAAACCGCAATGACATGGCTTTCGTAACCTGATGATATGTGTGATCATGGGTGCGGCATTCTGCCGAAAGAATAGGACAGGTACGAAGGGTATCATTCTTGGTGGCTGGGACCTCGTCCCGTTAAAATTCTAAGTAAAGTTTCAAATCCTTCATTTCCTCATTACTCCAGCCCAATTTGGCAACATCCGTTAGGGAATCCAACATAACTTTGCGTTCCTTCCCATCTTCTTTCAAAATACAAGAAAATTTTCCATCAATTGTCCATATCTTGCTAATTCTAGGATCATTCTTCATATGGTTAATAACTTTACGTTTCAATCGTGTAAGATCATCAGAGATGTAAATGTCTTGATAATCAGGTTTAGATTTCAAGTGCTCCCTTGCCCGCATAATATCACTTTTAGTCTTTCTTCTGACAAGTTTAGATTTCAAGTGCTCCTTTGCTCGCATAATATCACTTTTAGTCTTTCTGCTGACAACTTTAGCGATGACCGGCCGGGGCTTTGCTCCATTCCCGGGTAATCGATGGCAAACGCTGATATCATTTTCAGAGATGTGTACGTTAATTTCCTTTGCGAGACTCACGATTTCGTTTTGTAGGTTCTCATTTGGGCTTTCGGTTGAACCATAAATCTTAATATTTTTCTTACGTGAATATGTTCAAGCTTTTCAGTAGATGGTTTTTGCTCATTCATCTCGCTTTTCAGTACTCGAATATCCTGAACAGCTGAAGTAATACTTTCAATGTCCTGCTTCAAATTCTGAATAATAATTTCCGTTGTAGAAGTAATAGCAGTGGCAACAGCTTTTATTATCACAGGCTGAATTTCACTCAGAACCTCACCGATTGTTGTTGTGAGTTGAGCATTCGCGAAATTACTACTTGTGTCCTATGGCGGGCAATCAGTGTCACATCACGGGGAATCGACATATACCGATTTAATTCGATATATACCGATTTAATTCGACATATACCAATTTAATTCGACTTATACGAATTTAAATCGACATATACCAGTTTTAATCGACGTATACCAGTTTAAATCGACATATACCAGTTTAAATCGACACATACCAATTTCAAGCAGACATATACCAGTTTCAATC
>WURT03175336.1:0-10382 GCA_009936505.3 Holothuria glaberrima | reverse complement strand
GAACACCCGAGGACCGGAGAACAATAGAAAATGTCCTCACCTTGAATGGAATATTGGTCCACACACACACACACACACACTTTTGAGAAGCCGTTGACATTTCTATCATTTTGAGTCGAATTTACTCAAATGTTTAACAAAATTCCCCTTCGTGACCTATGTGCATTTCAAATTTGAATAAAACTTTTTTTAGAGAAGTAAGGCAAAAGACATACGTGGAGTATAAAAACCCTAAGGGAACCGGTGGCATGACGAAAGTTAATATCGGTCTACCGCTCTCTACAGACCGGCCATAACGAAGTGACGAATAAACCCATGTTTTGCTGGCAGAAAATTTGTAAAGAATGTAAAGATTTCGTAGGCTCTCTGGAAGTGGAAAATTCAATCCTTTGCCGTGTATAAACTTCGGAAATTTGAGACGCTTTACTTTAATGTGGTATTGTCATAAGCTCACAGTTCAGCGTGCAATAAGCTACGCTTGACCGGCAAATTATGATACCGTTACGAAACCGGTATTGTAAGTGATACCGATATCTCTGTATACGGTATGGCTATACGTGCTCAGTACGTACTTCCGCAATGTATGTGGGTACACTATATGGACTCCTAAAGAGAGCATCGTCTGACAGAGTGATATACCTCGGAGGCGGAAAACATTCCATTTAATTCGGTAGAATTAGACTTTATTTTACGACTCTAAAAATACTAGGCCTACATACTTTGAAGTACGTTATTAAAACTGAAGAGAATGAAAGGGACGCTAAAAGTAAATTGAAGTGAGGGACACCGATTTTTGTAATCGGATATTTGATTCTCAATAACAGTACACTTGTTAACCGGGACAGTCTATGGCAGACTATATGTTATCTAAGGCACTATCAATATCAGGGGTGGGAATCAATCATTCGAAAGTTTGGGGAGGGGGATACGTCAGTCGTATAACCATAATTTCGTCATTTGTAGACTTAAAGGTTCGAGACCCTACAGTTCCGAGGGACACCTTGCGTGCGCAAAAGCGCTGCTCTTGAGGTCTTGGGTCCAAGTGGATAAACGCTTCTAAAGCTCTGTTGTATTTCCAAAATTGTGGGCATTACAATGAAGCATGAAACATGAAAATAGCCTCTACCATATATAATAAATCTCACATTGATCATTTTTGTTCTACAATAGCCTCAGGTGAAAGGTCAATTGTTTTGGTGACGTAACCGGCCTCGTGGGTGACGTATGGATATTAGCAGGAGGTGCATACCGCTTAGGGCAAGCACTTCACTCCAGATGCCATGTAGTTAGTTAGTTAGATGAGGTTTTACGGCTCAGTTTCTAACCAATTGGTTTAAATCGGGCCGTCCACGGCCTTTTCTACAGTTGTGGCTCACCTGGCTTGTTTTCCCTACTCCATTGCTTATGCTGAGCACCAAGCACAATGTCAATAGGTTCCATTGTGAATCAGGCTCATAGTCAATGGGGCAAGGGATCCAAGCCTCCTTGAAATTTTTTCGCACTCCTTAGAAAGTTTTTTAAGTTGTCATTGATTTAATAAATTTTTACCCATTTAGTCCCCTGAAAGAAATTGCTCCCCCTTCCCTGGAAGCCATTTCGCCCCTTCAGTATCTTGTCTAGCTACGGGCCTGGTGTGAATTGATATGAAGATACATTCCTTGAGTATGATGAGTGCGCCCAGTGCAAACTTTTTTTCCAAAGTCCCCTCGGCTCTCTGACGAAGAGTCAAAGGCAGGGGCGCAAATCTCTGTTTGAGGTGTGGGGGAGGGGCAAAATGGATATGATGTATGCGTGAACATGAAACTGTTCACGCGTAGCGTGAACCGCGAGCGCGAAGCCCAAAATGGGTAACTCCATAAGAGGAAAGTTCGCATCTACGCGAGTCAAATGTACGAAGCCTCGATAACGGAAGGAAGGGGCTGTCTAGAGAAAACCTTGAAATTTAGACATTTAATGGTTTTCCTGGCATCTGGGCATCAAAACAAGAATACATATTACACAGCAGCTTTGGGACCTTCTCAAAACAAGATAGTGGTGCCAAAAAGAGGGTGCTGGGGTCGGCAGGTCGGGAAAGCTCCCCACTGGATCCACCCCTGGTACCACTGTGTTGAAGAACGTGGCTGTTGTATAGAAGTGGTGAGAACGTCATTACGTCTTTGCTTGCACTTAATGGCGGTATGATGCCAGGCTGTGAATGTCCTTTTAGTTGAGTGTGTTTTTTAATTGTTTTCGTAGGTGGGCCCACTTTTCACTGAAAGAGTCTCGCGCGCTACATACAAGCCCGTATCCAAGAATTTGTTTTTCGGGTCTCAATTCTGAAATGACGAAAAGACGCCACCGTACTGTGGCACAGAGAGTTCCCGCGACGCCAGAAATGTGGTACCTAGCTATAGGGGTCTATACTTTATACTATGGGACCGGGACAATGCTTTGTGGGACAGAGAAGACAAAGCGCCAGAAGCTTTTGGGTATTTTCACATCTTTGGACATTAGGCTGAAGCATTTAATTATCTAAAAAGTGCATTTGATACACTAAAAACTGATTATCACAAGTATCACAATTTTATAGTGGCTGTCATAGCCTAAATCTAGGCGTGGCAGAGCTGACGATAAGCTCTCTCTTAACCGATGCAGTGGGGCCCATCTACCCAAGAAAGTGTGTGGAGATAGAAGAACTTTGCCGAAATGCATCTCTTTTGCCACGGCTTTGCAAGTAGACTTTATTTTAAAATCTCATTATTTAGAAATTTTCACTTCTAATATGAAAAGGTAAATAACAGAAAACTTGTACCAAAGAGCTCAAGTCCCCATAATTTCGAAATTCAAACTGACCTACCTGGCATCCCCGACCCCCCTCACCACCCTAGCGTAACTACGTCGGAATAACGGTTAGCAAATCTGAATACGCAGTGAGGTTGTGAGAACTACATGCTTGATAGGTGGGTTTTCAGGTGGAAACCTAGCTAGGGCCTATTGATGGGAGTAGGAACAGAGATTCCAAAGGTTTGGTTTCAAAGCCAGAATATTCCAACTGCCGCAGCCTACATCCGTCAATACCTTCTGCTTCATCAAGATAATGTCAGCTACTTCTCCACTGACTGCTTGGCGTGCCAAAACTAATATATTGTCGAATACAATCGTTATTGTAGGTATCCCGAAACCCTGCTGTTCTCAGAAGTACGGTACGCGTCACCTTACGGGTGGAAACAGAGTTTGCGGAGATGATGCTCATTCTAGAAGAATTGGAGTTAACTTAGATTTTACGGCCCAGTTTTTAACCAAATTGGTTTAAGTCGGGCGGGCCACGGCCTTTTTCCAGTTGTGGCTCACTGACTTGTTTTCCCAACTCCACTGCTTATGATGAGCACTAACCACAATGACAGTAGGTTCCATTTGTAAAGTCTTCGGTATGACCCGGCCAGGATTCGAACCCTAGACCTTCCGGCTGCAAGTCGGATGCTCTAACCACTTGGCCATGCAGTCGGTCCTCATTCGAGGAGAAACCTCACCTAAGATCACCAAAGTTGTATCTACTGGTGGGGGTCTTCCATGGGAAAATTAAGGGAAAAGATGCCCCAATGTGAGATTTCCAGGGTTCTGAGGGCCTCACAGTCATAATCAGGGTAATGGATTTTCAGCATTTTCACCAGCAATAATTGTAAAAGGAGGGCTCGGAAACGTTTAGCCCCCCCCCCCACCTTGGTCGGAACTTGACCCTGGTCACACAACTGATTTGGATTTTCCGATTGAAAACTAAACGATAAGCGTCAGGAGCACGCTAAAAATTTGGTAAATTTACCACCGGGCTGTCAGATAGACGAGGGCGATGAGACTATCCCTGGCTGTATGTGGCTTTGGAAAAATGAACTGCACTAGATTGCTGTCCTATATGAAGTACTTGTGAGATGACTTATGGCGAAAGGGCGCAGAAATATGCATTCAAGTACATTTTAGTCCATTTCACTTTACAAAGTTTATCATTCAGCCTACTCTTATAAAAGCCTTAAATTTAATTACGATTGCGGCACATTTGCTTCTTTTTTAACCGTCAATATTTTTTTCAATCTCAGTTTGCTTGGTGGGCCGGATTGATACACCTCACGGGCCTGATGTGATCAATGGGCCGCCATCTAAGTACCCAAGGATGTCGCTGCAAAGCTGTAGACTGCATCAAATGTTGACAGACGGGAGATATACTATTAACGTAGGAAAAACCAGTCTCTAGCGGGGCGGACGAAGTGAAGACGTACTGGAAACACCCAGACATCGTACGCGCGGCATCCTGCACGTAGATAGAATCCAGAGGGAACCCGCCAACGCAAACTGAGATCCTTGAATGCAACAGCAACGAAGGAAGTGTTTGGTACCAACGTAACGTGGACGGGGCTATCACAAATTTTCTTGGATTTTCTCGGAGACCAAGAAGTTGTCGCGACGTTTCCTTAACTTTTCCGAAAATCCGAGTGTAGCGTGATCTTCGTCCAGTGTGATGGGGGTATAATACCCCCAACACACTGGACGCTCGTGAGAAGTCAGCGTGGTACTGCAGTGTGCTTCACTGTTTTGACGTCAAAATGGCGTCACGTGACTTCAATGCATTGGTCTACTACTAAGATTCTCGCTGGTGGGAAACACGTGCAGCGCCCCCAGAAACTAAGGATTATTTTCAAATGGTGGGTATTCGAATTTCAGCATCAAACATCTTCAAAAGATGTTTAAATACGGACTGAAAGACCACACTTCAACTTTACCATTTATTTATATAAGGCTTACTTAGCCTATAACGGCAGGTCAATTTCTATGACGCAGAGGGCTTGTGAATGAGAATTATTTACTGACCATGGTAGGGAAAACATAAAACTACCAGGCTAGGGTGGAGAAAGCTGCAACTCCTTGTCTTATTCAGGAAGAAATCTTGCTGTTTTCAGGAATGAATCTTGCTGTATTCAGGAATGAATCTTGTTGTATTCAGGAAAAATTTATGCTTTTTCTCGGCAAACTATTTGTTTGCTCAGAAACAGTTTTTGATTTACCTTTCTTATTTCTCAAATTAATTTCAATTCATTACTACAGTGCCTTCAGTCATATTTCTGGGGGTTAAGGGCCTCAACCACTTTTCGAGTTGCATGACTTTTACCAGAACTATTTAAGCGTGAATAGCATTGCGCTGGGGTCTCTCTTAAGTCCCTAGAAAATTTTGGCGACAGATGATCTGTTGTGTAATCTAAGGTAATTTTAATTCATCAAATGATTGTTTCCACAATTTTCTGGGTTTTTTTTAATCAGCTAAATTAAGCTACGAAATCAAACAAACATGTGTCACTATCACTGTTAGGTTCTAGAAAAAGTGTCCCCACCCCTCTTTCAAAAGTAGGGGACATGTCTCCCCGCCGCAACCTGTTCACGCCCATGCATGCTTGAGGATATATATGTCACGCTCATCACTTATTTTGGTGAGGGGCATGCATCCTCCCATTTCCTAGGATTGCACCCATATCAATATCAAAGGGCACAACTGGGTCGTCATTGTTAGTTGCTGTAGACATCACACAAAATACTTTGATGACAAGGAATGGTATTTTTTGAAATTTATCAAACTAGGAAAAAGTATAAAATCCTGATGACACTGCATTTCTCGCGTTGTAACAATGCTAACAATGATAGCTAACTAACAATAAATTCCCACTGTACGTTTGTGCAGACGCAGTGTACTAGCATAAACAATAAATTGAGATGAGCATTTGCCTACGCCCCGTGTGGCGAAAGCTGGGGGCTGCAGCCTTAGCCCCCATACGAATAGAAGATTTGCTATTTTGGGGCAAAATATGTGCTATTTTCGGGTGGGGAAAAGTGCTGCGTCTCCTTATCCCCCGCCCCCATCCCATCTGGGTGCAGTCCGGCATGTCTAAGGAAACAGTTAACTTACTAAAGCCAAATTGGCTTTACCCCTTTGGGTGGATGCTGTTGACACCAACCGTAAAGTAAGATACTTAACTTAAATCACTTTCGCGTTATGGTTGTGCGAACTGTATTATGTAGTTGTACTGACTAAAGTGGGACAGTTATCTTACTAAAAATAAATTTGCATTATTCATTTCTTGTAAAGTGCAATTTGTTGGACTAATTGCAGAAATGTTGTAAATATAGGTTCGCGTTATTTATTTTTGCAAACTGCAGTCTGTAGGCTTACCGACAGTAAAGTGAGACGGTTAACTTACTAAATATAGGGTATAGTGTTTACGTTCACTCTAAAAATGTCCTGGTTAATTTAACTAGGATCGTAGTCATGGATTATCCAACTATTTCATGGTTAAAAATAAGTGGAAATCCTTTTCAAAATGAACATTTTCCAGGTCAAACTGGTGACTTGAAGTTGTGAAAAAGTACTAGTCAAAATTAACATTTTAGTGGTCTAATTGGACCAGGATTTCTTGGTTGTTTGATCGGATTATGACCATGATCCTGGTTACGTTAACCAAGAGTGTTAGTGTTTACCTCGTTTACTCTAGCAGTCCCTTCAAATGGAATTATGTGCAAACTTTGAATGGAAAACATTTGTCTTAGTTGTGTGCCTGGTCAATATTCTCCAGAGCTACAATTTCTTTCTCGTCTAGAACCGAACAATTTACACTTATTGACCGAGTTCGTCAGCTTAAGAAGGTTTACAGGGCTACCAGGCTAGAGAGAATTTGCACTGGTTCAATAACTGCAAAACCATGACTCGAAGTTTCCTAATGGTCGCTCGCAGGTCATATTCAGCCCGCGAGAGGATTCAATACTCAACGGAGAAAAAAATCAGGTCGTAAAAGATGCAACCCTTTCAAACCAGGATAATGCTCCAAAAATTAAAGGGGATCGATGGATATTCTGGGAAAATAGTACGCCCGAAGGTCTGGGTGACATGCCGATGTTTAGGAAGTGAATGACATTCGTGGCCCGTAGCCAGATGCTTTAAGCAGTGGCACCGAAATGGGGGCGTGGGGTGCGTTCCCCAATGATTTTCAACCAAAAATATAAAATGACCCCAGAATGCGTTTAGTAATAGACTTTGTAAAGGGCACAGCGAGACGTCTTTCCGATTAAGTGATAGATCTTTGTAACGTTGTCCATCAAAATTGTTTTATAAAATACCAAAATTTTCGCCGTGACCTTTTCCCCTTAGTACTGAGCTCAGTAAGGATTATCAACCAGGCCGATTATTTTAAGACATAGACGTGAATAGGATCACAGCTTGCAAAACTTCAAAGAAGGAAATTCTTTCCACCTTCCTTTTAAGGAGACATACTTTATGAAAAACTTAAACGGACTACCAAGCATTCTCTATTCGCACTCGCCTTTTGAAAAACAGTATACATGTTGTTTGGAAATGGATATCATTTCGTTACAGTGCATGAAGGAAACCTTTGTCATAAGAAATGAGTTCCATGCAAAATTGCGGATCGCTTCGCGCATCTGTCACGGTTTGCACTCTCTAACTTATGATCGTTATTAGGGAAATAATACACGGCATAATTCCGTCAAAACTTTTTCCAAAAGCTTGAGATACGTCTACAGTCTCCGTACGGGCCGGGTAAGAATGAAGGATCATGAAGCGATCTATATCACGAGTAAGTTAATGTTCATAGCATTATATAGGCCTAGAAGAGCTGAAGTATAGTTTTCCTGTTTTTCGCTTTAAAAAAAAACATTTTTTTCGGATTGCTCCGTACGCAACCATGGGCGGCGATTGCGGGACAGGGGGACATGTCCTCCAATAGTTGAGAAATCGCCCATTTAGGTTGATTTTTCACACAGTAATTATATGAAAATGGAGCCATGCCCCCCCCCTGGAGCCATGCCCCCCCCCCTCATATTGAGAACAAATCGCCGACCTTGTACGCAACCAGTATCGGCATTACATTAAACCAAAACACATTTTGAAGCATTCTCCTTAGCACTCAAACCATTCCGTTATACGTAACAGGGGTGTAACTCCGTAGGATCAATTGGAGGTGGAGATATTTTTACCCTGCGAAATCAGTCAGTGCCCTGTGACTTCATGTTGTAAAAAAAGTAAATTAACGCTGATCCTGTTCCTAAATACTGTGGATTCATATTTACTTTGTCAGCAGCCATAGGCGTACGGGACTCTTCCGATTTGAGAATCTCAAAAAGTTGCCCGAATTTCGTTGCAGCTCAGGTGCAAAATATAGAGCACCAATCTACTACAAGCGCGCGAAAGTTCTTCACATGTTTGGGGCATTCGATCAAAAAATTCGGGAACTCAGTAGAAAATTCGGGCAATCTTTTCACTTTTAATTTATCTCTACCGGAATTTCACCTATTCTGTGCCCGAAATTTTGTCGTTTACTGCCCGAATTTTCAACCTAAGAAATATTTTGGGGGCATTCTGCCCCCTGCACCCGCCTCGTATGCCTATGTCGGCAGCCATGCCACACAGAGATTAGAACTGTACATTGTATGTATTTCACAGTCTAGAGCCTCATAACATAGTATAACAAGAATGTTTAAGTATACTTAATCTAGCCACAACTGGAAGAAAGGCCGTGGCCGGCTCAACTTAAACCAATTGGTTAGAAACTGGGCCGTAAAACCTCATCTAACTAACTTTTCTTTAATCTTTATATATACATGACAATGATGGTATGCGTGCATGATCCATTATCACTGTAAAAAAAAACAGTTTTTTGTATAATATATACCTAAATAAATAGTCTTTTTAACGTTTACTTAAAAGTTGAAACCTCTACTTCATTATAGGCCTCTACGCAGTGTGAAAGAGTTTACTTTTTCTAGAATTTGCAGTTTCTCTGTCGACCAATCATTTAAGACGGTATCAATTTTTATGTTGTCTGTGAGATCTTTCTCACAGGTAAGAAGAAAGCAGTCGTTCAACTGCTCGTCGGACATTGAAACTAGTTTGGGCTCTGATTTAATCCCGGAATCTAAACTGTGACATTGCAAAGCGCGCGAAGGGCGCGGAAAAGAAAAGTTTTGGGTTTAAGCGTACACAAAAAAGAATCTGTACTTATTTAAAGCTCGTATAAGTCAATTGTCACAAAAATTATGTTTAGTTCTTTTGTATTGTTTTATCTTAGTTCGAAACTTATTATCAAACTCTCAAAAATATTAAGACTTTTGCCCTGCGAAATATTTATTTTTGCTCTGCCAGAGTCACATTTTTGCGAGATGGGGGTGAACCACCCCAACCCCTCCTTGAGTTTCGCCCCTGCTACGTAATCCTCTCTCGCTCACTTCCTCTTGCAGACAGATCGTCATAATTCTCGTTTTCATGCTAAGTGTCTTCCTTTTGTATTACAATGAGCCTCACAGTAAACTTTCCCCTGGTCTTCCACCAAAGTTCGACACCTAAACCTGAACTCCATCAAGATCCAGCCTTAGAGCCACTGTACCCCTTTCGGGAAAGTGTTCCTTACATCATTATGCATCCGTTCAAAGATTTTTTTTTAGGAAAAGAAATTTATAAATGATGGAAAATCAAAATAACAAATGTTTTAGTCCAACTTAAGGACTGGGGAATACCATTTCTGTCAATCTGGTTATCGTTTCAGCAAAATTTTGTTACTCTACGAGCCGCCACCGGGGGTATTGCTTTACGCAGACAATGACAATTATCCGTGTTCCCAAATGCCTCCCACTCAACTATAACTTTAGAGGCTTGGCTTCTTTCGCCTTCTTATACAAATAGATTTTTTCCGAATGCTAAATGGTGCTAATTTTTATTCTGGACTATTTCCAGAAAAAACCCGGATGTAACTTAATAGAAATGAAACATTTTGGCTGACGATGGTTGCAAGTAGATGGTGACCGGATGTTCCCCCCCCCCCCAAAAGAAATCCTCCTCACCAAAAAATTCCTCCCGCCCCCAAAAAATAAAAACTCTTACCCAGTTTATTCCCACAGGGCAATTCCCACCAGGATAATTTCCACCCTGACAGTTTCTAATTTTCAGATTTTGTGGTAGGGGAAGGTAATGTTATGTAAATGATACTTACTATAGCGCACTCAACGACCAAAGGTTTTCTGAGGCGCTTTACAATAAAAATAAAATCCACTAGGTATCTTAGGGGTAATAGTCGTAAGCTGAAATTAACCCGGAAGGAATTTTCAAATGGGAATTGTTCAAGTGACGCCAAGCCTCAGAACTGAGTCGTAACATTTTTCAATCAATCAGGGGTTTCTCTTCGCAATCATGATTATTTGCATACCCTTATTTGCTTTAAAGGCTATGTAGAAGGTTTTTATTGTTTTCTCTCTTTTTTAAGTTTCATTGAGCTTGTGATGAGACCTTATGCCAAATAGCAGATCGTGAAGCACCATGGGAAGGATAATTCCAGGAGCGGGATCATTGATGTGCATGC
>WURT03175325.1:0-10382 GCA_009936505.3 Holothuria glaberrima | reverse complement strand
TGCGTATAGAGTTACGCATTCCTATATAAAACAGTGTGTAAAACGTTAAGGCGAAATGGTTTTTTCGCCTGAGGGTCGAGTTCTCCCAACAGTCGCGTTTTTTTAAACCATATTTCGCCTAAATCCCAATCTATAGAAATATATATGTATATATATATATATATTTATATATATGTAATATATATATGTACACATATACTAACAAGATAGGGCACCTCTCATAACGAAAGTCAAAACTTGGTCTATTTTTACACTTTTACGTTCACTGCGTACCTCACTGAATTTTTTCAATCACGTTGTTTGATGAGAAGGAACCAGATTAGAAGGTATACCCTGCACTGGGGATATATCCCTCGCACAAAATTATAAATCTTGAGGTCGCTAGCTTCCAAATTTCACAAATGCAACAGTGCAAACTTATTGGCAGCAGCCACGCAAGTATGATAATACTCTCGCAATTCATCCACACAAAATTAAACTAACCCGAAAATCTTGAAACCATACCGCAGAGAAGTTTAAACTCTGCACATTCTGGATCTGCATTTGTACTTTATTTTCAGTACCATTGATCGCGAGACATACATACAGTACTGTTTACACTGGTTCTTATCGTAACCGCATTGAAGGCATGAACGTAGCTATCCATGTACTGTACGTAGGCACATAAGCAGTTTTCCAGCCTCCGTAGCCACTACACAGCTATGCACAACTCTCTGAAGTGTAAATTGCCTTCTTGTAGTTTAGTTTGCACCACGTGTGTGTTAACATTACAGTACTTTCTCTTACACTTTACCGAAGTGTTATGCAATGGTAAGGTACATGACTGGGACTATGGGTGTGCATACTTTGTACCATGTACAACAGTACAGGCATTGATTTCTACTGCTGGCAGTTTTGAAGGGCCATTCATAGGCTGACCACTACACTTTACATGTGTACAAAACATACTATACAAGTCTAGGCTGAGTATGCAGGCCTGATTTGTAAGAAAATTTGCAGGTTGTTGGAAGTAATTTTTAGTTGTACGAATGGAAATTGCATTAAAATAATCCTACAAATAGTGTTTTATGTCACTGGTGTTTTTATTTTACTTGACCCATATGGAGATCTATTGGTTTTGCCAGGCAGATGCTACTCTTAAATCTCCCTGGTTTTGTTGTCTGGCGGACTGCCTCTGGTGATTCCAGTAATTTACTTATTCAGATAGTTCACAGGTAGAAATGTCAGGGCCCTTCAATAATGCTCAAATTTTTACTTTACTATATTATAAAATAAAGGTTAATTATGCAAAGCTCTAAACTGGTTTTTTGCTCAGTGAATGTGTGATACAGTATTCCAAGCACTAACTGTATGCTCATACAGTATCACATGGTTGACTATACCTTGTAGTAAGCCAAAAGTTCTCTGAACAGAACAGCTTCAAACTTCCTTGAAGTGCTGTATACATGCATACATTACCTAGAGCTGCAGGTAACAAGCAAGAGAAACCTTACTCTTTGTGTAGTGGCACCACGCAAAAGCTAACTGCATGGTCGGCAGTTGAACCATTCGTACCATGGTATGGTAGATCTTGCACTGCTGGATTTACATAAGAGATAACAGTTTTCCATTTTGTAAAATTAGAAAAGGGAATGTGATGTCTTGGTACCACGCTATTTCATTGGAAGTAATGGGAAAATGACAATACAAAACGGAATTTGGCTTTTAGAATTCGGAAAACTCTTGTCTCTAGATTTACATGGAGTTATTGAAAGTTAAGTCATGATACTGTACTCTGACTTTTTTTAAACATCATAGCATGCAGTGATTGACAGAATCGTTGGTACAGCAAAAAATTTTGTTGAGCAGTATGCCTGTGAATTTTTGCTGTCAACTTGTGGCTGCCATCTTCATGTGACGTATTTGTTTTGAATCATGAGCGGCAAGTTCAAGTTTTATTAGGCTAGGCTACAGTAGGTTAGGCCTGAATGAATGAACAGTTACTGTATTGAATGGCCACTGAAATATTCGGTGTCCATGTTTGACTGAGGGATTAAGTGTTGTGTGTGTGTGTCTTTGTGGGTATCAAACTTTATTTTCAGTGGATTTCAACCTTTAACAAAGGTCTGGTTGTCTGTATCAGTGCGTTTAAAGACAGATTTTGGATAGGCCCGAAATAAACTACATGCCAGGAAAGCCTACATAGCTTGTGTGTCATGATGTGGGGCAAGCAAGCTGATCGTGCATACATGCAAATTATGATGGATGATCACACAGGTACTGTTTATCTAGAGAACTACAGTACCTGCTGTGTACTGCTCATGTATAAGTGCCTGTAAAAATGTACAGGAGTTATTGTGAATTCTTTAAATGGGAACAGTCCTCTCTGAAGTTGCACCAATGAGATGACAAACTCCCCATACGTGTGAAGTTCCAAATCATATCTTTTTTGTTTTACTTGTGCGATGATGAATGACAGGAGATACCATTGTCTTACTATCACCTCTTATGGAGATTTTTTGAAATTAATACAATGCTTGGTGTTGTAGATTACTTAGTGGCTTTTAAAATCTACTGTCCATCAGACAAGCTCAAAGATAGACAGTGGTTGTCTTTATAACATTGTCATTTTGTGGCTGTTTATGGCCTTACTTGGAGAGCTACTGTAGTACTATATAGAGGAAAAAGATGTGGTCAGATTTGTACTTGTTGACTTTGTTGGCATATTTTGGCAGATTAGTGGGCAAAAACTACTGAAAATGAAAAAAAAACAATGGCAGCCAAATGTTTGTACTCCCATTTCCTATGATCCCTTGCATGCATTTAGACTGGTCTGCTACTGAAGCTGGCAGAAATCAAGAGGTCATGTTGAGTTCTTTGCACACAGCACTCACATACTGTAGGGAAGAACTCCCCTAGAAGGCTATACAGTGGACAGATAAGGTCACAAAGCCCCCATGCATGGTTGACTGTAAAATAATTGATCATTCACAGGTGATCTGGACACCCAACCTTGTACCTGTACATGCTTACTGAAGGGTGAAATGCCAGTTATCATTTTCACACTTTCTCATGTTGACCATAACATTGTAGCAGTTTTTTTTATTTTCATTTATATATTTTTTTTTTATTTACATTTATTTCATTTTTATTTACATTTCATTTAATGGAGGGTAACTTGGTAAGCTTATACTTATCTTCCCCAAGGACCTCACAGGGTAAAACAAATTTTTTTACATACATAAATATGAGAATAAAAAATAAAGGCAGCTGATAAACAAGTGAAAAGTTCAAAAACTTAAAGAAAAAAGTGAAGACTTAAAAATTAAGACATAAAACATGATGAAACTTAAAAAAAATAAAACTCTGCAGGCAACTACTAAAATTAATACATGAAAGATAAACACATGCAAAGTAAAACTGATCAGATTAATACATCACAAAGTGCAGTGCAGTGTAGAGAGATTGAAGAGATGATGTGATCTTGCAAAAAGAATTATCTTTTGTAGCCAAAATGTTGACCTGGCCCCCAGGATAAAGCCTTAGTCAGAGATAAGTTCTAATTATTATTGCTTTTGTGTCTATTACTAACAGTAACTCTGTCTGCTGCTGCCTGTGGCTGATTTCATTTCATGTACAGTAATCTTCTGGACAATTTTATGCCCTACTTCATTTACTGCTTACAGTTATCTGATGACCCTTTTGTTTCGGACTCAGGAATCACCAGTTTACTGTACCTACTATAGCTCTTTCTCCCCAAAATCTAAATGCTACAGAAAAATCAAGGAAGCAAAATTTTCTGAGAGAATGTATCTAACTTGGCATCAGAATACTTGACGTGGAAACACAATTACTCTTTTGGAGTTCATACGTCTGTGGTCTGCGTGACGTAATGTTGGAGTTGCATCCAGTTATAACCTACATATGTATATTGCAAGTTTATAAACTACAGTATAATGGATCATAACCTATTCAAAATGGGTAATAATATAACCCAGGTCTCGCAATAATCTGAAACCTTGGGTGAAATACTCCTGAAAATGATACAAGACGCACAGTTTATGAGGCCAGTGGGTTTGGGGGACGCATGGCTTTTTGTACAGGAAATCTCAAAACAGCTGATACTGTAGAGCTGGAAATTTGAACAGGACTTTGGCGCAAAAGCGCCAGAAACTGCTCTTACTGTGTCCCGAAAAAAGGCAAATAAAGTTTGTCTAGAGCTAAAAATAGGGCCTGATGAGTATTGCAAGAGAGTCACAAAATTAGGCAAAATACTCCTTGCACTCACAACCAAGTGATGAAAACAACAAGCTTCCATACTGGCGTCATGTTTGCCATAAGGACTCTACAGATGCAAGGTACTAACAATACAGCAAAGCAATAAGTGGTTTGTAAATGTAGTGGTACAGTACACGTATGTCTGACAAAAACATCTGGAACCAATCACAGCAACATCCAGAATGCTCGCACTAAAGGCAGCTTGCTTCCATCACCCGAAACATGAATAGTGTTCAGTTCTGTGTGTACTTACATTGTAAACGTTAGGATGACATAAATAGTCTAGAAACTCTCAAGTAAAAAAGTACCGTAGGGATAAATCTTTGTAGTAATGCCAGCATGAATGTTACGATTTGTGAAATAGATATTTTTGCAAATGTCACAAAGTTAGATTTTAAGTTCTTGGCAGATTGAGTTACTTTTGGGTCTGTCAAAGATCAACTCTTTATTGTGGAGTGAGGGGTGCTTTTATCACAGTGTGTGAAGAAAAGTGCTTCCTTGTGCAATTGAATCTCAAAATTGGGAACTAAAATCCCATCTTTTTGGAAGTCAAAACTTTTCACATGTGTATATGTAAAAATGTAAAAGAATTACCACTGGATGAATACCTGTAGTTTACTATCCATTTATAATTTATTTTTCCAATATTGACAAATATCCCAGTGTCTGCACCAAGCTACATTACCCACATTACAGGGAGTAATTTAGTGTTTCAATTTTGCTGTTTGGAGGATTTTTTACTGCTTTTCAGCAAATCACTAAAAACTCTGTTGGTTTACACACAAGGAAGTTCTACACATTTTTGAATTTGTGTAGCATTTTGGGCAGCTTGTATGGCAAATTGCAATGTGATACTGGATAAATTATTCCCTGCATTGCGACAAACCCACCAAGTATTTGCTTGCAATCTTCTACCCAGTTAGGAGCACTGTTATGACGATTTCAAGCAATGAGATAGTGAAACATCATTCATTCATGAAAAACTTTTTTCAATCCTCAATTGTGGTGATAGTTATCTCAACCTTTCACAGAAGTCTTCAAAAATCTTGAATCTTGGAAAACATAAAACTTCAAATTAAGGCATACTGTAGCCTTTCCTAGCAAGTATGTGGTTCCAATTTTCCCAATACTCCTGTCTATGGTTACAGTATCCAAATTGGGATGACAGTGACAGTTTAAGTACCTGTAATCACAACTCTTCTGAACCCTCCAAGAATGACTGCAGTGGATGGAATTAATAAATTGGCTGAGCTCTGTTCACTTTTACTGTGTTTTACTCCGGTAGCAATATCTGTAGGTTAGCCCTGTTCTGTCAATGTACGAAAGTAACACAAGTTGTCAGCCACTAATGCTGTTACTGAAATGACTGACTGAATTTTACTGGAGGACCTGGTTAGGGACCCCCCAATTTTGGACTGGGGCCCCCCAATTTTGGACTGGGGCTCCCATGTAGTAGTATGTATGGGTTTGTGGACCCCTGGAGAAGAAAACCTAATGGAAACCCTGATAATCCATTTATATTGATTTCTCAATGTAACATATTTATATCCCATCTGATATTATAACATAAATATATTGAAACTTTAATCAATATATTTTGCATTTATATCATAACGTAATTATATTAATTTTATAAAATACTGTCCCAAATGGCACCCCATGCACTTTTCATATTTGGTATATAACTTTATCATATTTAGAGGAAAAACCCTAAATTTGTTTTCAGTGAAGTCAGAGGTCATCAGAGGTCAAAAACAGAAAACCTTGAAAAATGTGATATTTCAAGACGGGTGATGGTAGTCAGGGTAACGCCAGACATAAGGGGATGTGTTTACATTTGGTTTTCCACATCCCCCAACATCAGGGAACAAAACGTGAAGAAAGTCACTTCCCAACCAAAAAAACGTAGAGCGCCAATCAGGAATAAGAAAGGTCATTTGATAAGAATATCCATATACAGTAGTTGCTAATTTTAAGCCAATGGAAAACAGATGGAAAACGAGCTTCTCTTTTACCAAAACAACATATCTTTTTTGTTGAATCCAACTCTTACGGAGAAATCAAGCACAAGAAAGGAAGATAGTATTTGCTCCATACCTTTCTGAAAGCCTCACACCTAAGTCATTGTGGATAAAATTGAAAATGTTCCCGATTAGTTTGAAACGGCAAAAGTTGACATCACTGTTCACTGCTACCAAACCTTGTACGATGCCAGGGTTATTGGTTGAACACTTCCAGCAACAATAGCTAAATAGTGCTCTCAATAAATATGCATGATTTCGCTCAAAGCACCACAGAACAGTGGAAGTGAAAATCAGTACAAAATGCTCCCTGACATTAGAGGATGTGAAAAGATCAAATGTAAACACATTCCCTCATGTCAGATTTACCCTAACTAGGGTGATGGATACTTCTTAGAAGTGGCTGTAGGGGTACAAAAAACAGGAACCAGGCAATTGATGGCAGTACTCGCCAGGTACCTCATAATACACAGTGACTACATATGACTCCTCATACATGTGCACAATGCCACAGTTACTTCATAACACAAAGCTTGATAACATAAACCTGTATTGGAGAGATATATGATTTTTTAAGGAGACTCCAGTTGTCATTAAAAATAAGTTTCAGTACATTGCAAAATGAAAAATACCCGTAAAAGAAATGATATAGAACAATTAAAAAATGAGTAATACTTTATAATGCCTTATATTCTAAAATTGAATTAAGGGACATTTCTGACACTAAGAGCAATATGTACTGAAAGCATGCCAGTTTGAATCAATCAGCAGCCATATTGCAGGCTATTCTCTCGCACAACCCTAATCATATAAGCAAACTTGTGGTTTTTTGCAAAACTTGCTACAGTATCAACTCTCTTAATGTAGCTTCACTCCACATCCTGGTACAGTATAATGATGCCACAGTAAACATAAGAACTTTCAGTGAAATGCTTTGTGTATTACGCACAGGTAGCCTACTTACATGTGGTAACAGCAAGCATGCTGCATACAGTAGCTAGTGCAGTATGTGTCCCTGCATTTGCAGAGCCAGGAATATGTGACTCTACCTCTTTTTACAGTAGTGTTCACAATTCACACAAACATTTGTTTACAACATATATAAACAAAAACCAAAACAGAAGATGGACTGAAAATTCATTTTTACAGTATTGGTACCGATTTTATTTTGTGCAGTGTATTTGAGCAGCTGTAGCCATTGTGCTACTTGTAAATGTACTGTGTTAAGTTACCTAGATTATTATATCATTTGAAGGATACGGTGCAGTCTGCAACTGAAAACCCTTCTTTGATTGCTCGGGTTATTCACTTGTTCACACGTACAGCTTCAGGTAGTGTAAGATGTGAACCTTTGACTTGTACAGTGTCCTTTTGTACTCCTTATCATTTACATCATGATATCATCTGGACTGTGCTGCTCTGCTGTAAGAAAAGAAACCAAGCCTTGGTTTATTAATGGCTGTATTCTTCTGTTTATTAATGGCTATATTCTTTTGTTGCACCCTGCTGTCATTGAAGACACCAAGGGAGTTAACAAAGATTCAGCCCTGCAGCATACTGTAGGTACAGTACTAATGTAAAAATAAAAAGTGTTATGAAATTGTTGTGTCTGCTCTGAAGTTGAATCAGAAATACTGTATGTTAACCCAAAAAACAGTAGAGATTTGACTCACTCCTTTTGGCCTTGTACTTTACTTTAGCAATAGGGCTTACCATGGATTGTTCACTGTTCTTAAAGTGGGCATGACATGGCCAAATTAACTTCTGTGTACTGCAAGATTGGATACAGTATTGTATAAATATCATTTCACACACAGTTAAAACCTCTCCAATTCAGCATAAATGAAATTTGAAGAAAAATGTACAAAAATTCAATTTCGAAAAATGCCGCAACAGGTCACCTGACTGTTATGATGCAGTTGGAGGCACAAACACTGCACTTTACAAGGATGCATATCTAGATGTGGAACTAATACAACACTGAGATAAAGTTATCTTAGCAAAATCATGAAAAGGCTAACAAAGCAATACCTGCCCACACACAGAGCACAAAGCGTGGACCGAGCTTGGGGCTTCAAGGCATATCATTGGCCAATATGCAGGCATGTATACTGGCGCACATTTTAGCTTCCCTACATGAGCCCGTTTTTTTGTGCACAAAGAATGTGGTCGGCGTGCTGCACAGAACAGCTATGCACATGTACTGTATGGACAGTCCATAACAAGCATGCCTATACTCAGTGGGATGTTCATTTGAT
This sequence comes from Holothuria glaberrima, assembly GCA_009936505.3. NCBI lineage: Eukaryota > Metazoa > Echinodermata > Holothuroidea > Aspidochirotida > Holothuriidae > Holothuria > Holothuria glaberrima. Next base: position 1,846 of record WURT03175325.1, on the reverse strand, counting down.
GGTGTTATTGCAAATGTTAAGCAGTAACTGTAAATACATTTGTAGTGTTTTGAAGTAAAAAGCTTAAATTTAAATGTTAGTTTTTGTACAGTACGTAATCAATGATTCATACTGTACAATATATATAACATGTAGAATAGGTAAAATTGTTCCAACATATCTACAGTACTAGATGCTTTAATAGAAAGCTTTTTGCAATAGATCAAGTACAAGTATAAATTTGCATCACCAGCCATTGATTTCTTTGTTTCAGATATCCTGAGACCTTCCAGCACCATCTTACAATGTTAAACTGACTGATCCACGATGCCTGGACAGACAAAGAAAGATATTTACATTGGCAAGTCCTTGTCAGACCTCAATAAGAAAGTTGACAAAGGTGAAAAAGTAACGCCCAGATTGTAAGTTATTTGGTAAATTACCGTACTTTCTTAAAATATAGCCCACCATACTATGTTATAATGCTACAGGAGTATACTGTATGTGTAGTATTATCCATAAAGCTGGTAGATTTATAGTACAGTATACAGATGAGGGTTGTAGAATCAAAGGTACTTCAGACGTTGCCATAATTCGTACATGGAGGCATTGACCTGCTGTTTGGGTAGTGGCATAGTAGTCAATGGTATACATACAGTAACTTTGACAACATTAACTGCATTATTACAATTTACAGAATTGTACTGATTGTTACTATAGAAGTCATATACTAGTACAGTGTCATCAGCATTAACCTCAGGCTCTCCCACCCACTTCCACACAAATCCAAACATGGTGTAATAGTCATAACCAGGTGAGGGTTATTTAAACAAGGTAAATTAGAACCATGTTAGCAGTACTAGTTTAATTTTCCTAGTAGATAGTACTCTGATTTACACAGTACAAGCACAGGTATTGCATAGTATTGAGTGCACTTCTGTACTTAAGTTCATTATACAGTTCCTTTGTTTGTACTCTGTAATATACCAGCCGTGTGCTTAAAGGGCAGTGCTCATCATTCCAGACAGTTCCAACTTTCCCATCTAAGCAACTTGTAGCTTCTTCCATAACTGTATAAAGCTCCTCCTTGTACAGACACAAAGGCATCATTTGAATTTTCAAACTTTGATGTCAATCAAAGATCAGGAACCAACTAAGAATTTTGATACCCCTACATCAAAAATGTACTTTGGGTTGTGCATATGTGGCCAAACTGATAGCATTCTAATTCGAGTATTACGTCATGCTGTCAGTATAACTTAAAAGGAAATACTGTGGTTAAAATGCAGCAACATGGTATAAAAAGAAATTACCTTAAATCATTATTAAACCGTTCAGTCTTCAGTCTTACCACTTAACTCGCCCCCTGTGGGCTGGGGGTTGTAGAATATGCCCACGGTGTTTCCCGCCTGTCGTAAGAGGCGACTGGGGGAAGGACTGGCACCGTATTAAAACTGTATTTGAGGCCGAACTTGGACTTGAACCGTGTTTGAAACCGTGTTTGAACTTTTACCTTTACCTGGTTGACACTGTATGGCACATTCGTGTTGATGTGTCGTTAAATTGATCTAACTTACCACTAAACTCAAACAACAGCTTCATCTCCTCGAAGTATTACGCATTACAAGAGTAACTGATGTTGCATCATTTGAATTTTTGAAAGTTTGGGTGAACAAATTACTTTCCTGCAACAAATAATGTAATTTCTTCCTGTGAGAGCCTTTTTTGGTTTCGATGATAAGAGAAACCTATGCATTCATGATGGCGTGTGTATGTGTGTGTATGTGCGTGTGTATGTGTATGTGTGTGTGTCTGTGACACTTTGCTCGTTAACACGATATCTCAAGAAGGGAAATGCTGACAGTTC
>WURT03175314.1:0-10383 GCA_009936505.3 Holothuria glaberrima | reverse complement strand
TACATGCTCAGAAATTGTTCACGATTGCGTGTTGTTTGTTTAGCTGCCATGTTTTCCCAAAGCACGATGGGATACTTTCCCAAGTAACCGACTCGAGGGGTCGCTCACTTGGGCCTGGCGCGAGTAAGCGTGAATGCTGACGTCACAGGCTAGCCGAACGTTGTCGCGCCAGACTCGAGTTAACTCGGGCGAGTAATCGAACACGCTATTTCTAAGGGTTAGCATACGTAATGGTCAGCAAATGCATATTTTGTGATAGAGCTGGCAAGGGTTATCTGAAGTTAAAGGAGGTGAAACTAATACAAGGGAACACTTTATCTCAGAACAGGAAGGCTGGATACTATTCACACTTGGCGTATCAATTTGTTACATTGATAGAGAGAAGCTACTTTTGTGAGGTCAAGAGTGATTTGAGATCGCGAGACTTTAAAAACTCATAACCTTGAACATGTTATTTCAAGATAGAAATAATGGAGAGTTTGTATACCTTCTACATAGATTTGCCATATTTCCGAAAAAAACGGTTTGTCTATGGTGAAGATCAAAGGTTATCTTGGATCACCAGAGCTCAAATTATGAAATATTTGTAAGCCCTTGGAAACACATTGTCTCAAAATAGCAATGATAGCTACTTTTCATACTGGGTATATAGATTTTTTGTTTATAGCGAGGAGGGTTTCGTTGTTGTGTTAAGAGCAACAACATAGTAGAGGTCCACGGACGTCAGAGGTCACCAAACTACGAGCATATTGGCAATTGCTCAAAAACCGTTGACATCTCAACAAAAGACTGGATCGTTCCTCAAAATTGTGTTTTTCGCTGCCGAAAAAAGCAAGGATTAAATGTTTATACAATTGCAGGGATAAAATAATAGGGAACAATACATATCTTTTCACAAAGATAGCATGAGGGTGTTGAATTCATACAAATTTTAATTTCAATTACGGTGCCCAATGATGGTCTTTTGTTGAGGATCTTGTGACCACACTGTAACTAAAAGAGCTTGAAATTTATGAATTTGTTGAGTTGGAAAATTTGGGGTCCCACGTTCACGGCCTATGTTCAAGTTCCGTGCATGAACTTAATATTACAGTTTTTGCTATTAAGTATTAGTCTTCTGTTTACTATAATCATGGAAATATTAATGTTTGATATTCAAAGGTATATTAATATTTTTCTGATAAATTTAGAGGTAATCTGAATTAAGCAGCTGTCAATACTGAAAACCTCTGGAACACCATGATAAATCAAAGAAGAAATCATGGATATGTTTTAAAATTAAAAGATAGACGATTTATCCTTAAAAAAAACCCTTGTTTTTAGTAGAGTTAAGCGCGGGTCACACTACAGCGATTTCGGATGGGATTACGGTCCGATTTTTTTTTCTTTGAGTTTTAGTTTAAATCTTCTCCATCTCTGGTCGGAAAGAACCAAAAATTTGCCTCTCTGTGTAAATTTATGATTTGTATCACATAACTATGAAAAAGAAATGTATACTAATTATTTCGTGACGTCACATCGACAGACAGCTTTTATCGGACACGCGAAGTCCGATAAAAGCTGTCGGTCGATGTGACGTCACGAAATAATTAGGTTACATTTCATTTACACAGTCCTCTAGTACAAATCAAATTTTTACACAGGTTGGCAAATTCTTGGTACTCTCCGACCAGAAATTGAGAAGATTCTAAATAAAACTAAAAAAGATCGAACCGTAATCCGATCCGAAATCGCTGTAGTGTGACCCTCGCCTTAGAAGGACACCTGAGGTCAAACGACTAAAACCTTGTACGTAAGCCAGTCCATAGTTTACAATTTCGTATTCCCAAGACTTAAACTTGTACAGGGTATACACGAGACTATTGCCTATAGCATTAATGTTATGTCTTCACTTAAGCTCTTGCAACTCTTTGAAACCTGAACCAGCTTTCTGCATTCTTGGCTGATTTTACTATTCCATCTTAGAGGGTAATATTTGTAAAGTTTTGTGTTACCAGGATTAATTATTTCCTTGTGTGCTTTCAAAACACTTCTTACGATTTTTGTACAGTACGTATTTGTAATTACACCCCTTTGACCTTTAAAATCATATTTTTATCATATTAACGTTATAATATATCATTAGCTCCAACTGGCTTATTGAGGTCTCATACTTATATTCGACGTACTGTTTACAGTTCTTTTTTATTTTGGTGAAGATGAAAGTCCACTTAAGGTCAAAAGAAGTCAAACTGTGACAACCCGGTATACAACAGTTGTGAGGGGTCTAATGCGCAAGCAGGATTTCGAAATGATTAACTCTGGTGAATAAACATCACTGCGACAACCTTTCGGCAAGAAATCACTAATTGTTTGAGGATTTTGGCTACAAAATCAAAGAGGTTGCTTCCTCTACTAGGAACAAATATGACCCTCACACAACACATGAGAACACCTTTAAAACATAACAGTTAATATTTGCGTCGTTGTGATACACGTCTTGTCTGGGACTCGTGTTTTGAAAAAAAAAAACTTGCCTCAAAGTAATTACCACTGCAAGGAAGTGTCTCGTGCAATGCAAAGTCTACAAACTCCAGGCGAATCTGATAGCTGTCGTTAACTTTGATCCTCCACGCTTTATCAACTGACGGACCAGTTTTAGGATACCCTGGTGACGTAATCACTCCTGATGAGTTTGTATGCTCCTGATCAACTGATTTAGATAAGTAGATGAAAAGAAAATTTTCTATACTATTCTCTTCTCACAAAATCTACCAAAACAGCTACCTTAAAATCTCGTATGCTTAATTTTTGTTGCAGTCTGATCTTTCTTATAACAGTTAACAACCATTCTGCCAGTCATTATCAACCAATGAATGCGGGCCAAGGACAGTAGAAACATAAAGCTAAGTACGAGCAAACGAGAAAAGCAAGTAAACACAAATGCGAAGGGATAGAAGGCTAAGTATGTATTTGCCTACACTTTTCACTGCTAATAAAAATGCCTACATTTGAAACCACGTTACAAAGAGCACATTTTCGACTGTCAGCTAAACGTTCGGTACAATTTATAAAATGAACTGCTTTAACTACTTGATCACAAATGTTTTCTCACAGTATTTCTAATTGTTACCTGGCCTGTCTGTTACTTTTTCATGTTGATAACTTTGTTTAAGAGTTAGCCTATTTTCTAAAAAATAACCACAATGCCAAAAATTGAAAAGGTTGTTATTTTCCTTCGATCAATTTTGATAAGATAGGTAGTGGAAAGACATGTTAAGTTTGTATACTGAGCAAGTACTTGTGGGTATCAGTGATCTTAAATGCAAGAACTTCTAGCAAGAACTTCTACCTAAACGTCAATGAAATCTTTTTTTGTTTTCACAATGCAAACTGCCTAAACTTTTCGTAACAATAAATACATTTGATATCTCACGGATCAAACTGGACCGGAAAGTGATCGGACGACATTTACCCCTTATGTAGATAATCCAAGACTAAGGTGATAATCGTTTCGCCACTTTTACATATCATACCTGTGTTTCGTAGTCGCTAGGGCATCCGTCTTTGGTTCTAAGCTATAGATTTTCGGAGTATTCCCTTTCAAAAATTCCACTTTTTTGAAGTAGCAACATTTACTTCCTATAATTACACTGCCCTGTTTTAATTGTATCGTTTAATTGCTCACTTAAAGCGAATTTTTGCATCGAATATGTTTTTCTTTCCTTTAATTTCTTTTCAGACCTACCTTATGGGATCGACTAGATTGCATATAACTTTTAAATCCAACAGCATCTAAAAGGCAGTCAATTATCTTTTTACTACATCGGGTGATTCCTAATTTTGTATTACATAAAGAAAGCCTTATGCCTTAATTGGCTCTTATACTCAGCAAAAGGATTTAGTTTCAAAATGAGAGTTTTCAATAACTTTATCAGAGCTGTGATAAGATCTTTTCAGAGCATCACAAACAAATTGAATATTTTTGTAAGAATAGTACTTATTATGAAGTAGTCTCCATTATTGTGCCCGTAATTTGTTCCCTTTTTTAGGAACCAATAAAGAGAAGTTTTAATAAATCTTCATTTATCATTAAATATAGGTGATTGTTTCAAGATTTTATAACACGGTAGGCGATAAAAAAATTGCCCATATTTCATCACAGATGAAGACTTACCCTAGTTAGGAAACTTGTGCCTTTTCCATACAGTTAATTTGACTGTTTTTGGCATCCTAACTATTGATAATCGATACAAGATGATTGACCAGTTAATTATATGCACTCTGAGCCAAAGATGGCCCTGTCCTTAACGCCTTGTAAAAGCATGAGGAGCGATACTTGAAGTATGAGGATACTTGAAGTATGAGGTTTTACGGCTCAGTCTGTAACCAATTCGTTTAAGTCGGGCCGGCCATGGCTTTTTTTTCCAGTTGTGGCACACTGGCTTGTTTTATACTCCATTGAAGTATGAGCCAGAATCAGTAGACTTTTGACTATAGATATTTGTCTACTGGAACTGTCTTTTGTGACACTTACCAGAAATATAGTGTACACGGAAACCTTTTCTAGAGTATTCTTCTGCTGTTGTAAGGCGTACATATAACTGATTACCGCTAGATACGTAAGCTGTAAATGCCAAAAGAGCTGAGTCATCCCAACAACAACGGTCTATCAGCACGTTGCTAGATTGGTCACCATCATAGAGCTGTACAAATGAAAAAATAATGCAATCTGGGATACTGTAATACTCAAAACTGTGGGTTTTTTAAGCAAACATAGAAACCTAATTAAATTGTTGCAATCCACTCAGTGACAAATTGGACTCGCTGGGAAAACTATTGTACCTGACTGAAATTAGAATTAAAGGAAACAATAACTCAGACTGGTAACACTGGGCAGTGATAAGACAGTATAAAGGTCTTCAGTTAATATCTTATGGTCTAGTAAAAGTCATAGATGCTACCTAAATATATTTGTCATGATGAAAACGTTGCTTCACTATTTTGCCACTGAATTAAGGCTATAAGTTGTTTCTTTTGAGCATTACAAAAAAAAGAAAAAATCTTTTAAAATCTTCATGCCACTGAACCATAATCAAAAGTACATTTAAAGCAATGGATTATTTTATAAACCTACTGAGCTCTCCGTCTTGTGATTTGTAATTTGAAAATAGCTAAGGTGTAGACTAGAACATTATTACAGAGGCCACTACCATACAGTTGTTTAAATACGCAGATAGAGTAAAATTAGATTAAAAATTAAGTTAAAATATACTCCCTTTTATGAAGTGTTCTACCCTGTATGTTAGACTGCTGGATTGGCGCAACAGGGTTTTGTAGTTCCCTTACGTCCACTACTAAAATTACTAATATTGCAATTTTAAGATTGTCAAATTTAAAACACTGAAGCCCATATATTGTGATGACATATAAAAATGAAATGAATGAAATATTTAGTAAAATAACGACTGACTCCCTTCTCCGAAAGACATTTCTTTACTTTGCACAACACGTGGTTGCTCTTACTGGGTTGGAAAAGGTGGAATAAAGGGCAGTACGTTTTACATCGCCGTCTCAGCCAGCATATTACGCAGCTTCGATAACAGTACCTCACCTTCCTAAATGCCATATAAAAGAAGGAGGGATATTTTACCATGGAGCCAAGATTTAGCTACATGTTTACACCTAACCTCAAAAGTGCAAAGCAATGAGCTACTGAGTATGTCTGAATATCTGAATGTGAGTATACGTGTGGAAGCAGCAGTGAGTCGTGAAATCCTCAAAAACCGCAATGTAAGTTTCAAACTTGGCAGATAGTTAACTGACTCAGAAATTGTAGATGCGTGATTGACTATTTCACATGTCAAGATCTGAGTCACTCATGAAACAGCATAGTATGTAACAAATGGTGTGACAGAATTAAGTGCATTTCGGTTGCAAAGTTTGAAGGTGACAGGTCAAGCGTAGTTAAAAGATGAAATATACCTTTGTTTGATTTGCAATTGTGTCGTGTACTCCTCCAAAGCAGTAAGAATGTTAAGCTTTATATTAAGAAGAAGGCTACTTTGCCAGAAAGACCTGTATGTGCGTATATGATAAAGGCATATATTAGCGGTCAGAGGTGAAATCTCGAGAAACCTAAAACTGCTTGTTAATTCATATCTTCCTCATTGTCAAATGTTCAAAGATGACATTACCAAAGCCTTAAAATACGTACTGAAACTAAGGGAGGGTGTGATTGGTAGCTCGCTGGATTGTCTCTGAGTCTTGTTTTTATCTGTACTGATTTGTCTGCTTATCAAATGAGTTTTATAAGGAGAGTCACCTTAGGTACCTTTCAGATATAACCTGCGTCATTCTATCTCATTCAGCGGTTCTCTCACTAGGAGTTAGTTAGTTAGATGAGATTTAACGACACACCAACACGTATGTGTTATATAGTGTCAAATTCTGAGGCTGAAAAATACTTTGGCCCCTACATATTTGATTGGGGGCCAAAGCCTAAAACCGCTAGTTTTCTACATCAAGAACTCCGGCTTGGACTTTAAGGACTCGTATGGGTCCACTACATCACCAGCTCTGGTCTACTTAAATCCCACCTGGGGAAAAGACCTAACATTACACACACTCTATGTTGCAAGCAATTGCCCTTAACAACACAAGTTGATCATTCATGAGAGTATGTAAGGAGTGGGGTGTCACACCCCACTATAAAATCACAAGCCGGTCTCCAAGTGCTTTCCGTCGGTCTCGAAGGGTACTTTAGGGTTACGAGAGAACTCTGAAGAACATTAAGTAGAGTTGATGACTTGTGAGATGAAGATCGACGTAAATTAGAAGCGAGGGGCTTTTTCTGGCCCACCCCTTCCTTTTCCACACCACTTTCATTTTTGAGACGATCCTTAAGCTGCACCAAAAAGTTTATACATACTTAAATTAATTGTTACATGCCAGGGAATCGCATCTGTCAGTGCTTAATTGCTAATTTTAAAAGCATATATGGTTGTTGATAACTAGCCTCATTCTTAGTTGCTGGGTCTCAACGGTGAACTACAATGTTCAATTTCGTACAAATTATCTGTTATACAGGTAAAAGAGACCGGGGCATGTTGATTCACTTCTTAGGGTTTACCCAAGAATAAATTTCTTTAATTTCTAGACCCATACTTCACTAAACATAATAGTAACCTTTTATTAGAAATGGTATTATCATGATCGCATTTCAAAAGATCACAGTCAAACACCATAGACAAATTTGTAAGGGCGAGTTTTGCAGTCAACTCTAATGTAGAGGCAGGATGTCACAGGGCATGCAGCAGTTTTAATGCCTTTTATTAGCAGAGACATTTAACGGTTATGGCTGTAGCATATTAGTGGAATATTTCATTTTGATGCCCCTGATCATGTAAAACATTTCACCTAATATTCTCTTTTCAAAAGCGGTAAATTTGGGAGCAGATGGGTCTGAGCTCTCCTTCGGTACCGTAGCACACAGTTGTAAAATATGCACAATGTTGGCATGCAGTTCGCCCCGCCATGTTACCAGTGCGAGCATAGAGGTGTTAAGATGGGGACAAAACAACCAAATTTGCCAGGCAATACGTACTCGAAAATGATATAACTCCTTCCAGGTATGCAAATTTGATTGACAGGCCTCGTTGTTTCTTTTGTTTAGCCACATTTGACTAGCCCATCCTTATTAATGGTGAACTGCTTCTTCCCTGTCCCAGTAATCCTAAAACAAAGCAGTTTTGATTTGGGGTTGTTGCCTACTGTGATTATGTTTTAATGGAGATTTTTGGTTGAATGAACTTCAAAAAACGTTTAAATATTCTACTTAATTATACTTTTTATTTCGTTACGATTTTGATGCTTCTTTTTCTTGTAATATTTCTCATACTTTCAGCAATTTCTTTCCAATTCAACAACTTTCCACCTAAGTAAGTAAGGGTTGAGGAATTTCTGCAATGGCGTTAACTGCAAAGAGATTTATTGTGACGAATCACCACAAAAATTTTGTTAAATTTTCATTTCGTATGATGACTCTTAATGATATGTCAACTAGATCAAGGCAAAGGGTGGTTCTTTTTGACAAGAAGTTATGGACCCTATTTGCCTCTTCCACGGCTAGGGTTCTCGGTCGTCTTGCATTAAGTGTAGCAGGTTACCCTGATGATCATCAAATTGTCAAACTTAAGTCCCAGTCTTGTAATAATTCAAATGAATCTGCGGGTATAACCTGTTTCGAAAACGGTATCATTGACATAATGTATGGATATTACCTCATGGTATGAACATTACTGACGGTAAAACCCAAATTACTCTTCTCAGTACTGCTAAGCAGCTTCATTAAGTGATTGTGACAGTTTAAGGGTCGAGGGTGTGTTGAAGTTACAAAGGTTGATGAGGCTAAAACGTGCCACATCTTCTTCGACCGTTTATTAAATTTTGAAGAAATCATCACAACAAAGATAACAGCTTCTAAACACAATACTAGTCATACCATCATAAATATAATATAAAAGCATCTCCCTAAAGCTTTCGTTGTAAAGCTTGTTCATGGGTTGAGGTTCTCTCACTTTGATTATTGCAACAGATTGTTGTAAGCCAGTACAAAAGACAAATTCAAAGAATTCAAAACGCTAAATATTTTGCTGCTAGAGTCATAAGTAATATCAATTATTACCAACATATTATCCCTACTTTAAAAGGTTTACACTGGCTGCCAGTTGAATTAAGCAAAATATTTAACAGCCCGGTAGATTGCCCCGTTCGGGGACGTCCCGAAGGAGAGGAAATTTCTGAAACACATTTTATACGCTCGCTTAAGTTATGATTTAGTTTCACTGCCATTCTGTTACCCCAGGGCTCGTCTCAGATATCTTTTCTTCCTTCCGCTCATTCGTGGGAAAGACATTCAATTCTTTTACTTTATATTATTGTCTTCCCATTTCCGTTGACCACGACATCCGAGACCTAGCAAGCAGCTCCCTGGGGCTATAGTAACCAGGGAGCTGTAAGAGAGCTCCTTGTAGTAACCCTGAAACCCAGACATCAGGAGATGTCCAGAAAAGGCCTTTCTGATTGGTTATTATTTAATGTAATGGTGAGGTCACCTAATCCAGTAAGTGATGGTCGTGACCAAGGGTCCCGTGCATGCACTGTAGGACCATGCTCGGCAAAAGTTAAGGGAGGAAAAGATGTTAGACCACAGAAGAGATTAGACATCCTCTTCGGTGTGGTTCCAAGCTAATTGTCAGGAGTGTATTTTGTATCATTTTCTTTACTCGTCGAGAAATCTTCATAAAATAAAGATGGCAGAAAGGAAGCAGAACTTAAACCATGATTTCAACTTTTTTTGGCATGAATCGATTCCCGTAACACAACAAAAGACAAGGTTTATCAAGAACCAAAATTATTCAAGAGCTTGCATTTTTCTCAAAAATGACATAGAGAACTACCGATTAGTATGTTGCTTTCCAGGAGCTATGACAATAAACCTACCGAATATACATTTAATATATTTACATCATATCAACAAATTTTCCTAGGGGGTTCCAAAACCCACTGGCAATGTACACAAATAAAGCATGGAATTGTGGGTAAAACAGACAATATAGCTGTGCCTATGACCACATTTTCTCCCGATCGGGAGAAAACGAGGAATCTCCCGAACTGTTAAAAATTATTCTTGTGTGTATTTCGTGCTGTCGGTGAGCTACCTCTAATCTTCGTGATATGTGTAATGTTCTTTCCTCTCCATACAACTACTTGAGGTCCACTTGTAACGAGACTAACTCGGCTTCACGTTTGTGAAACATGGCAATTTGCGAAAAGGTCTCTTGCTTTTAGTGGGTCCGCGTTTTGAAATTCACTTTGTCTTAGTGTTAGACTATGCGCTTGACAAGCTGTTTAAGGGTTTAAAGTTATTTTGAAGGCATATTTTCAGTTACTGGAAATATATAATACCGTAGTTGATCTTAGCCCTCGATAAACATTTTGAGGAGGAAGCAAGCTTACCATCGGAAACGAACAATATCTCAGAAAGTCTATAGACTGTTGGTTTTTCTTCCTAGCATCCTCCTGGTTACACCCAGTTCTGACATATTATTGCAGCACTAGCTACTTTACATAATGACTTTTTTAACCTTCCAATTTATTATCTGATAATCAATCATAAACATAATCCATTACAAATAATCAACTAATATGTACATGACTTTATCAACAAAGTAAAAAAGTGCAAAATAAAGACTGATTTTCGTCATGAAAATAACCAATTACAAAAATTGAAAGCCTTCTTAAGTTGGTCAAACTGAACATAACTTTTTGTTGTCTTTTCTGTTAAAGACTTTTCTACTTCCAAAACAAATTTGAACTTGTTTAAAAATTCATTAACATTTG
>WURT03175313.1:0-22954 GCA_009936505.3 Holothuria glaberrima | reverse complement strand
AGAAGAAGACAACCCACTGAGTGCTGGTACACATGTCATTCAATAAGAAGAGATAAGAAGAAGGCAACCCACTGAGTCCTGGTACACATGTCATTCAATAAGAAGAGATAAGAAGAAGACAACCCACTGAGTGCTGGTACACATGTCATTCAATAAGAAGAGATAAGAAGAAGGCAACCCACTGAGTGCTGGTACACATGTCATTCAATACGATAAGAGTAACAAATATTGACTTACTTCACCAATGAACGTGCTACACATGGAAAAATTTTTACACCTATGGCATTTGACTTTTCCTTCTTGGGGTCTGCAAAACATTTATCCAAACTGGGATACCTCTCCACCAAGTTTGAAACAAAATTGGTCCAGCTGACTGGTAGCAGTTTTCGACACCAAAATTTTATCTGACCTTCTGTCTCGTAACCTCTGTCGCCATGACAACCACATACTTTGGTAGAAATACAATTTCTGAAAGTTTCCCTCTTTTGTCTTGAAATTAAAACCAAGGGACAAGTTCGTACAATTTGATAGTTGACCTCTGAAGGTTGACCTTTACTTCCCAGGGGCCAGTCAAGCACAACTTCTACCCTGGTGTACCTTCCTACCAAGTTTGAAAACATTTGGTCCAGCTCAATAGAATAAGATTTTAAAACAAATTTGAGGTCAAAAATATATACTCCTCCTTCCATCACGTGACCCTTAACCTCCATGGCAACCACAACTTTGTTAGTACTAGACATTCTTATTACATGTGTGAAGTTTCATATCAGTTCTATGTTTTCCTCTTGAAAAACAGTAAAAAAAAACAACTAATTTTACAAAATGTGTTCTTTGATGTCTGACCTTTGACCTTTACGTGCGGTAGTGGCGAGGGTGTTTTCTTGGACACTTCCCATCCAGTTTGAAGAAAAGCGGCTAAACCATATAAGAGATTTTAAACAAAAAAAATGGACACACGTACTCAATTATGCCCACGCACACACTCACACATACACGGATACGTTTTGACCCATTCCTCAGTTATGCACTGCCGGTCACCCTGGCGTACCCCATTGTGGATAAGTCCCTGAAAACATTGAGTGACTACAAACTCTCATCCTCTCGCACAGAATGATAAGATAATTAAAGACGAAGTAAAGCAACAGAACAGTGACGTCGGAAGGTATTTTCGATTGGGGGTTGACTTTGTGCATGTTGAAAAGATGGAGTGTAGGTACGCTACGCGCCACCATGGGTTGGCGCGTAGCGTATGGAGGAAATTTTTGAAAAAGTGCCTCCCAGATTGCAGGAAATGGCCCCAAAAGTTAAAATGTTGGGTATATATTTTTGTTTGACGTTTATATAAAGTTGCCCAAACTTTGATTCAAATTTCATCCCCGTTTTGTAGAAAATGACTTAAATTTCTAAATTGACTTCCCAAGTTGGGTTGATAACTTGAACCCATTTCTCCGCATTATAAGATAATCCCTTTGGGTAAGGAGGCAATGCGATTTAATTATAGCTTAAACTATCTAGGAAGTATAGGAGACGAGATGTCACCTACATATTCAGGGGACCTTTTGATAAAATTGATAACGAAATCCCCATTGACTGTTATTTCGAACAATAGGTTTCCCCAGCGTAATCGAATATGTGTTTTAGATGACAGAGGAATAAGTTATAGACTGTGGAACCATTTGAATAATCATCGGCTTAAGGATGAGCTTTGGGGCCCCGGCTCCTGGACCCAAAGGGCCCCCTATCAGAAGGTCCAGTGGCGCTACCAGAGGTTGGCGATTTGGGGGCACTATAGAAGATGGTGCTTTAAGTCCACCCTAGATACATCTGGCCAGAAGGTCGGTAAAAATTGTGTATTTTTAAGAAATTTTGGTAAATTTAATATGGCTTAGATGCAAAATGGCGATATCTTTGACAAATTCCAGAACTGACCATATATTAGAAAACTTTCACGATTAAGTGAATTATTATACTTTTGGTTGACTGTAAGGGAAAGCTGTGGTGATTAAACTGTTAAGTAGAGGGGTAACAATTTATTTCCTTGAAAAATTCTTGTTTAGTTAGGTAAGGTAGCTTAGATGCAAAATGCAGGTATCTTTGAAAATCTTGCAATTAATTACATGCATAGAAATAATCAATATTTGGTGATATTTTGGCTGTAGTATGGCACTCGTTATAAAAATGTGTAACGACAAATGCATACTACGAATGTTACCGTATATGCTACTCATGACATTGTATTGCTCTCAGATTCTCTACTGATGCGGGTCCCTGAAGAGGTCGGAGTTGCACATTTTTCGGAAAAGTGTTTTGGTTACAATAATTTATTATTGCCCCAATAATGGTTATAAGATATGGAGTGTGTACCTTGATAAATGAGCGAGAAGCTCGCCGAAATGTTGCATTAAAAAGCGTCCCATAACAAAATTTGCCTGAAGACTTTGCACTGACACACTTTTAATTCCTAAAAAAATGCATCAGCTAATTGAAGGCGAGTCTTTCCCCTGAATTCCTCTACTTTGCATTCTAGCAATGTCCTGGTTCCTCCATAATGACTCCAATGCACAAGAACAATCGGCGTAATTGTAGAACCCTCACCTTTGAATAATGCGAATATGTTTGAGACGGTATTGGTAGTAAACAAGGCCACGCGGTGGGGCTGCACGCGCGCGGAGCGTGCGAAAATTTTATTACTTTGATTACTGATATGTCCAATGAACCCATTTCTCATTTCCATTCCTGAAGCAAGGAATACTGGTGCAGGTGCAATCCCAATTTCTTAGACCTTGAATTTACTTAGCCTAGTTTTTTTATGTGCCGGGACCCACTTTTGGTCGGGGACCCCGGCTCAGCACGGTCCGAGCCCATAGGAGTTACGCCACTGTGAATAATCAGTATCTTTAGACAAAGCACCGCAAAATTCCCCGACTTCATCATGCATTGACCGTTTAGATTTCCAAAAAATGACGCAGAAAATCAAATTTACTACGTCGTACGACATTGAGTCGCTATTTTCAAATATTTTCATAAACTATTTTTCCTTATTGACTGAATAACGGAAGTGATACGTCATTTCTTTTAATATGATAGGGATAGACTGAATGATAGGTGATATAACTTTTAGAATGATATTTGTTTTAAATTCTCCGTCTTTCACTTTTTGGACGTTTTTACTGCATTAAAAAACTATGCATGGCAAAATTATTGGGGGTTCCAGCCCCCCCCCCCCCACCGGTTCCGACGGCCCTGCAGAAAAGGGAAATTACTCGCTACTCACCATGCAGGTTGTATCCGATTCCGAGCTGACTCTATGCAGAGCAAATTCCGATTCCAGCAGTATCTCCGATTCCCGACCAATTGAGATTCCGTC
Source organism: Holothuria glaberrima (assembly GCA_009936505.3). Lineage (NCBI taxonomy): Eukaryota > Metazoa > Echinodermata > Holothuroidea > Aspidochirotida > Holothuriidae > Holothuria > Holothuria glaberrima. The sequence continues at coordinate 19,587 of WURT03175313.1, read as the reverse complement.
ATTTGGCAAATGTAGAATATCACACAATGTTTCTTACCACTTTTCAAGTACATTTCATTAAAAATGTCATTTTCAGGAGTCTATTTCACAGGCTGGTCCACTCTTAGATGACTATGTGCGACCATTCATACAGAAATTTTGCCCCAATAAGAATGGATCTTTAAGTAGCATTAATGAATCTTTCATATTTGTTGACCTCAGCATGAAATCGGCCTGAAGCCCGAGTCCAGGTGCAGCCCATTCCGGTGCGCTTATTCCGAATTCGGGACCTCCTATTCAGGGCCAGTTTCGAGTCCAGTATCGAGTTCGAACCCGACTGGGGAGTAACAACCTTTTAAACTGGGTAAGGAATCGTCTAATCATTCGCCCAGTAGAGAAGCCATTGTATTTTAGCGTTTTCAGCATACTGAAGTTACTATTACCCTCACACGTTTATGGAATTAGGTGATGAAAAGTATTACTGTTAATTAATGTACCAGAAGTATTGTCATCTGGGGAAATCATTGGGAGTTAAAATATTAGATATCACAAAATTACGTTGATAACACACAACTTACACCTGTCTTCTATAATTCCTAGTGATTCATGGAATGATGTTAAAATTAAGCTTCGGTCTCGTGTAGGACGTTAGAAGGTAGATGAATGATAATATGTTGAAACTGAACCATGAAAAGACGGATCTAATTGTGTTTGCTCCTTACACGCAGGCTAATGCGATCAGAAACTTGCGCATTCAAATTGATCTTAATGAAATACACTCCGCGGAGTCTGTTTAAAACCTAGATCTTTAGTTAGCTAAGCACAAGGAAAAAGCCTGTTGATCCGGTTGTTAAATATTACCACTTTCATATTTGCAGTATTGGTACGGTAATATTAGAAAGTCCATTTCAGATGATGTATTTTAAATTATAGCTCATTCTCTGGTCACTTCACGGTTAGATTCTGGTAATGGGGGACTATTTGGACTCCCTCAAGTACTCATTGGTCGTCTTCAGCCGTGACAGAATTGTGATGCCCGACTATTGTAACACATACTCGATAGCACAAACATATATTACACAAATTCTGCAAAGACCTGCGGTGGTTGCCAGTATACTACGCTATCTTACAAATTACAATTTGTTTTTATATTTTTAACATGAAAACAGTTAATAAAACATTCTGAAATGCTTAAATGAATTTAACTGAAATGGACTTACACAAATTACAGGTATTCCAATACTTTCACAACGAATTTTAACAAATCAGAAAATTAAAAAGAAAAATTAGTGATAGGCGGTGCACGGTATAACTCCTGGTAGTCCCCAAAGTAAGAACCTTCGCTGTAACGATATACGGTTTGATATAGATCTGCTGCAAACACTATGGAAAAAGCTGCCTGAGGGAGTTAAGCTTATAAGATTCATTAATTTAAAAACCTTTTTATCAGAGCTGGTTTCAGTTTATTTTGTACATATGCTGTCTACTTTATCTTTCTTTTATTTTAATAGCCTGTAGTTCTTAGGGCTTTCAACTCTTTTTTAAGTTTAGCTTTGCGGTCTATTTTGCATTTTTGGTTACTTTGTCTTAACTGTATGAACTATTGCTATTTTAGCTCCCCGTGTCTTTATTTCTATTCAGGTTATATAACCTCTATTGTGTTAACTGTTATGTTGGCCGGCACTTGACATTTTTGTATTCGCTCAGCGCCTTAGAGCATTTATCTTTAAATTGGACAAAGTGCTTTATAAGTTTGATTAGGCTACAGTATTATATATTATTTTATTCTCATGTGTTGTACAGATAGGGTATGCCCTAACACGAGTTAAGTTGACGATAGAATAATTTCAAAGGTACTTCACAATTGAGTAAGAGCAAACCTGTCCAGCCGTTCTATACAGAATTTTATAGCTATAAGTATAAGGATTACAGTTTTGCTTCTCATTTGAAAACCAAACAATGCTTTTGGCTGTAATTTTTTATTATGATCTACATACGATACTTAACGGGATATCTTTGTATGGCTTTTTCCGAATAGCAAGACAAACTGTCACGTCATCTACTGTCTTAGACCTAAAACCGTGCATACAGCGCGCCAATAGATCCTCCTTTGAATTAATATTGGTCCGTTCCGTGGCCTCCAAACCCTCGACCTGTTGTAGCAGTTTTGTACAGATACAAGCTGCCACTCATATGACAGCTCACAGGACGGTGTTCCCACTGATATCAAATTGTGTATCATGACGGTTTAGATTTTGGGCAAATAGGGCTTTTAAATAGGCTGGTGGTTATTCCTTTGACACTTCTCACAATTCAATATATTACATTGGGGAAAGATATATTGCAAAAAATGTCTAAAAAAGCCTCATTTCTCCTTCATTGATTACTTCAATTGGTTTTCTATAAAATCCACCACACAACTTGAGCACATTCCAGTGCTGGAAAGAGTCAACACAAGGTCGATCACAATCAAGTCGATTCGAGTTATTAATATTTCAGTCGGGGTCAGAACAGGTTATCGATTCAAGTCAAGTCGAATCAATTCGAATCGAGTCAAAAAAATAGTTAGTCAATTCGAGTCAATGTATTACGTTGGTCAAGTCAGTTTCTAGTCAGCATTTGATTTCATGACAATCATTGCTATATACACTACAAAAAATGTGCGTACCTGCACAGAAGAAAAAATAAAGAACAACAAAAGAAAACGGACAAAGTGCTGTCAATATAATTTCAAAAAATTGACAGCATTTTATCCGTTTTTCTTTTGAACTTCTTTATTTTTTCTTTGTAAATGTTCAGACATTTTTAGACATTATTTAGAGTGCATGAACCCTAACACTTCGTGTGTCGTGAACGTGCATTATCGAACTTCGATAATCCAAAGTGTTGATACTACAAGCTTCAAAAGTTCCGTCTGCAACGAGCATGATACATATTAACACCATGTTAGCTATATAGCAGCTATTCGGGCTCATTTACTATGAAGCTCATATAAGCAGGCTAGAATCATCAAGAAGGTTATGATTTTTATGGCTTTTCTACAAACACATAGACATAACTATAAGAACATTGAAAACATGAAATTCCAAGAAATTGATAAGCCACCTCAAGGTATATGTGGTTTGTGCTACAGACAAAAAAATCACCTATAGATTCACGACCCAGATTGTTCTCTGTCTTTGTTGGACTTCATAAATACCAGTTGAGAAAGGATATCGTCACCAGGAAGTGATATATGTAGCCGCATTACAATTTCACTACCTCGTTTAAGTTTGTTAAGCTCCATATCACTGACTGGTGTCAAATGCTAAAAATTGAAGTCAAGTCCAAGACGCATCAGAAATGTTAGTGACTCGAATCCCAGTCGAGTCATTTATGATTTTGACTCGAACTGAGTCAGAGTCATTACAACAAATATTCGAGTGGACTAGACTAGACTAAAGTCAATGGCTTGAATCATTCGTACAGCAACATGACTTATTTTACACCCAAGACATTTTTGTGGGAATAATATTTGTGGGTGAACTTTGTTTTGGTGGGAATTCCCTTGAACTGATGGCGTGTTTCTTTACAAGAACTCCGTGACATGTAACAAGAAGCATCCAAACATCCCTGCTACGGTGCAAACATGAACTATTTGACGAGTGCTTCAACAAGCTAACAGTGATTGCTTTGGCTAGGTGATCATACATTTTTTAATCAAGTGCACAATAACACAAAACTTATGTTGGTAAGAGGTTCAAAGTCCCATGTGCGCTTTTTCAAAATTTAATAACGACAATTTTTGCTGAAAATGAAATTTGCAAATTTTGTTTTCACAGTAACCTCTGGGAAGGTGTTGGTGCCAAGAAAGAGCTCGATTTGTCCTCCCGATCTGTTAAAAAACTGAAATAAGGATGGGCGGTACGTTAGTTGAATTTACATGTACAATTATTTCACTTTCAAAAGCAAGGCGGTCATACCCTGTCTCATTTGTATAATAGCAATTATGCTAAAAACATATGACCACTCGAGTGAACTATTTTCGGAAACATGAACAAATCGTCGTTAACGTATCCTATGTTATGTGGACAAAGAGGCATATGTACCCATAGGCGTAGGGGACTCTTCCAATTTGGGGGGGCAGAAAATTTTTGCCCGAATCTCAAAAAAGTTTTCCAAAGTCAAGGACGTGGATCCATCTCCAAAGACGGACGGGGGGGGGGAATTTTCACCATATGCGAATCGCCGTCCTGGGGTGGGGGTCAAGGGGAGGGGATGCCCCCTCCCCTTGACCCGACTCCCCTTTGGAAAATTTTTGCTCACGTAAGGTGAGATAGATGCAAAATGGTGCTACATTTGAGTTGGATATATTTCCAAGAATTTCTACTTTTTTAGGTAAACTTTTTCATCTTGCTTGTTTTAGTGAATTTTTTACTCAGTTCTTGGGGTAAATCAGAACAACACTGCACTGAGGAAGTGAACAGTAAATTGTTAGACTACATATACTATTAGCAAGTTTACTCTTATCTTATGAAATTTTGACATGGAAGTGATTAGGACTGTGCATGTCAGAGCCTTTTCGAAAGTCTGATAGAGACGATACTGGCAAATAACTAAACGCGCGCGAAGCGCGGGAAAATTTTTGCACTTTTTTCGGGAATTCGATCAAAAATTCGGGAACTCAGTAGAAATTTGGGCAATCTTTTCACTTTTTCTTCATCTTTTCCGAAATTTCACCTATTTTATGCCCGAATTTTGGTCAATTTTTTGCCAGAATTTTCGACCTCAGAAAATTTTTTGGGGGGCAGTCTGCCCCCAGCCCCCGTCTCGTACGCCTATGTATGTACCGTATCTAAGGCATACAGGATCAGCTGAACAAATCATTGTTAACGTATCCTATGTTATTTGGACAAAGAGGCATATGTACCGTATCTAAGGAATACAAGATCAGTTATTAAATGGAAGGACGGTGGAGTTGGCTTGGTGGTAAGAGTGGAAGCCTTACATTAGATGAAAACACGGAAATTTCTGATGACTGGAAAAAAAGCTTTTTAGGCATGGCTGTTGCGGTGGTGTTGCGTATCTACATGGTGTGTTGGTGATTTAATACTGAGAGTTTGACCGGTCGATTCAGGAAGTTGTCCGATTCAGAAAGTTCAGTTGCACGATTCAGGTCATTACTCAGCTCAAAGCAGTGGTCAAGTAGTGGTACTGAGCATGTATCCTCCTCCCCTTTAGCAAAATTTTGGCTCATGAGTGTGTAGCAGATCGTCTGTCGGATTGGGACGTTAAATGGAAGACCGGGAAGAACGGTTGTAAGTGATTACTACACCTCTACCACGTTAATCTCTGAGAACTAGTCCAAAAGACAAGGTGAAATTCGTCAGTCAATTATCATCCACCCCACTCCATACTCGGGCAGAAAATTTGGTATTTTAGGCAAAATCTATGTTATTTTCGGGCAAACATGCAATGAAATTTCCCGCCAATGTGCTTAATCCTCAATGGAAAGAAGTCTCGTAGGCTGATGACCACAACGTATATACCCATGACACTAAACCCCACCCTCTTACTGTAGTCCTTACCTATTTCTAGGGAGCGAACTACCCCCCCCCCATTACACGCCTACACATTGATTACATCATCAGTTCGAATTTAAGTCGTCTACATAAAGTTACTTTCGATAAGTGACGCCCTATACGGTTTTCATCACATACGTGCGAAACTCTACTCGTACAATTATTGCCAGTTCAGCGTTGAAAGTGCACCGCCTTGCAAAAAGTAATTTCCCTTTACAAGAAAAAAGTTTCTTTAATTGTGCGAATGTACTTATTCTGGAGGATGTTATTCTGGTTTTATAGCAGGACAATTAAAGATATATTGGCTTATTAACATGTCACTTTGGAGCATTAAGTTACTAGTAAAAACACAGTCGTATACTGTCATTAACAGTATTGGTCTGTATTAGCTGTATTCTTTAACAATTTATATAGAGGCAATTTAAAGATAATCTACCCATTTGATAAATTTTCAAACATTAATCGGAAGTTTCAAAGGATTGTTATGAAATAAATGGTTATGAAGATTCCACTATCTGGTGACTTTTTGAAGGCTGAAATACTTCATATCGCTAAATAAATGTAGGCCTATGTGGTTATCAATAACACGAGGTCACCTTATTACAAGCTTAGGTCATTTATACTCCCTCATACCGTGCCGTCGAATGAAACGACTTGAAAGAGACAACGGAAATCGTTGGTGATACACAAATAGTCAGGGTGTTTGTGTTCATACCTCAGTTTCCTTCTATTCACTTGGTTTAACCAAACAGTCGTTTCTACTCGTGCAGGTAACGGCAATTTGGAAACTATTCACTAACTTGCAATGATTTACAGCTGCCTTGCAGAGAAGAAGCAACGTTGAATTACGGACTCGGTGACTCAGTCCATACCCAATAGGTAAGTCAGACTGAGTACTTCATGGCACCCATCCTACGTTCTATAAATAAGGCCAAAATACGTAGCTAAGTAAGCATACGAACCAGGGGATCCGCAGCCCCTCTGAGTTCGGGAAACCTATATATCTCGCTAAGATTTTTTTTTTTTTTTTGAGGGAGGGGAAGACTGGGAAAATAGCTTAGGCGATACGGGTCTTTTCCTAGCAAAAATGGCCTAGCCCAGAGAAAAACCATCCTGTTCACTGATGTGTAGCCAGCTCTAAGCAATGCAGAATTTTGTAAGACAAATATTGAAGAGTGAATTCATTTAGAGATAAAAGTATTTATGGTCAAACTATCGTTGCATCTAGGCAAGTCTGCTCAGTTGGCCATGTGCCTATTTGTTCAAAGTTTGCATAATTTTCATTTTTTCATTAACAACCTACTTTCACTGATTTGAATGAAAGATGACCCTTGCAAATGGTCCACCTTAAATTATTCTGGCGGAAACGAAAAGCTATGTAGAATTTTTGTAGATATAAAACAAAACTTAGAAATTGACTTAAAATTTATGTTTGAGCCAAAGCTTGTTAGTTTCATAAGATTACAGGGTCGAGGTTTTATGTTTAGAGGGGAATTTACAATGGGTTCAACACGAAGCATTTTATGTGACAACAAAGCTGTGCAAAATTTATCAGTATCATCAAAGTTTTCGTAAGCGCATTATCTGGGAAACCCCCTCCCACAAGTAAGACATGGGTGTAGCCTATGGGGAAGTGGAAGAAAATTAAATATAGAGGAAAATTATAGCTCTTTAACATATTGCTTGAGCTGTGATCCTAAGAGGTAGGTCTATCTTTACAAGAAGTTAGCCATCAAAATTTCATAGTACTCTACAGACTTTGCAAGGCCTGCAGTCAGAACGGGACCCAGAGAGAGCTGCCCCTTGAAAATTAATTCATAGATAATGTTTACGAAAAACATACTGTTGAATGTTTTAACATATCTCGCCCCTTGGAAGCTATCTCGACCCCTTAAATACCTTGTCTGGCAATGGGCCAGGGCTCTGTTTGATATATTTTAGGATTGCTTAAGGTATTTGTACGACCTTCATATATGTGTGTACTCGTTAACTAAAGTTCCCTTTGCCAAATAAGTAGACAGGGTTGTACTCGAGTGACGCTGTTATTATCTTTAAACAACACGATCTTCTCCAATCACTTCCTCAATACACTTCACAAAACATCGTGTTTAGTTTACTAATCGACAGATACAAATTTATACTGCCATGCATTAAGTGACTTACTTATAAGCCCGAACGCTTTTTTGCATCAGTTTAGTTGTATACTATATTTTATATGTTTTCTTTATTAGCAAATGAAGTCCTAATCATTTTAAACATTCAGATACAATGTTCCAAAGATAAAAATTTTAGTGTTAACTATTTTAAGATGAGGTTCTTCAGATTAATTGAGACTGAGTAATATACTTACCGCCTCCCCTCCAACGACACACACACCCTCACCGTGATACAAACTGAATGCAAATATCATGAAAGGCGCTGTGGTACGGTGTAAACTTGACCACAGAGAAAGGAAGTCAAAAGTTGGTAAGAAGAGGTCTTCGATTCCATATTTCTCCATTTTGTCGGATTTTGCTGGTTTGAATTGCACATTTTACTTCAGTTTGCAAAATTTCAATTGGAATCTCAGATTCAATATAACCATTGTGCTCTCTTTTGAACGAAAACTGTGCTGCAGTTGGTTTAATGGGTGAAACTGATTCATTGTACACGCTTTGATTTTGATTTTGACAACATTTATTTGAGTCTTTTTTTCACTGAATTATATACAATATCAAAGAAAATAACAGCTGAGAACTAAACTGTGAAAAGAGACTCAGGAGGAAACTCAAAAAAGCTCCATGGAGCTTGTGGGAAGAGCCCTCCTTAACAGAAATTTACAATAGCAAAAGAGACAATGTTTACAAAAAGAAAGGAGAGTAACAAAACAACAACAATAACAACAACAACAAAAACAGAAAAAAGTCAGCTACATTTACTCTTCAGAAAAAGTTTGAGGGATTTTTTTAAATAAGCTTTCATGGAAAGAAGAGGGAAGGGGAAAGGGGTTTCACTAGGGACATTCTACCGTCATAAAAGCAATTCTGTTAAAGTGTTAGCAAAAAAGGTATGCGTCTTTTGTCGAAATGCCCAATTTGTAAGGATCGGCCCGAAGGAAAGAGTTTTTAATCGCAGCCCATAGCCTCAATTTTGGAATTGCTCTTTTTGTCACGATGATTTGTACCTTCTTTTGTGGCTTCGTGTATGGATTTTTCAGTGTGATGAGTATGGATCTGAATACGAAAACTCCGAATATACCTGCATATTTCATCTGCCAGGCAGTTATTTTGACTATTTCACGGAGCAGAATTTTCCCCCATTTCACCAACTAAACGGTGTTCCAATGTAAAGTAACAGTCCACTTGTTGGAAGGAGGTAGTCTTTATCTCGAAGGATGATAAGTCGTTACGCAGTGTTAATGCCTTTCTTTTTATTTCGTCCATATTATAGTGTGATCACGTTAAATTATATAGTACCAGAACTAAACGCCGCTACGCAGGCTAATTCTGGCATTAGACACGCAACCGAATCTTTGAAAATCTACGCATGTTTAATACACGGATCTCTCGCACAAAGTCGTTTAAATGTCTTGTTTGGCTGTACATGCGAAAGACCCGAAACTCGGGTAGAAACGTCACACCTCAGCCTGTTACCTGAATGGAATCAAGATTCGTTTCTTGCATAGTGAGAACAGTTGGTTTGAAAATATGGCAACATGACCCCAATTGTAAACATGCCGGGCCATTCGAGGACAGAGGTAGAAACAAAGCGGTAAAGCTGCTATACGCCTGATATATTCACCCTGTAGTATGCGGTGGTCTTATACGTACAACACTACCCACCCCCTTCATTGTACTTCACACAATATTAACTTGATCAAGAAACCACGTTACACCAATATTTGGGCTCTGTATCTTATTTTCGTAGCATCTGCAGGGGATTCAATCTTTAATTTCCTGCACTTGAAAACCTGTCTAGTTTAACTGTGCAAGGTCTCGTCTCTACTCGATAACCTCTCCTTTGTATAGGTCGTCATTGTTCGTACTTCACGTCAAGGCTGCTGCAGTGTGTACTTGAGACTTCTATCTATTATTTAAAAATGTTGGGAACTTTGGAGGTTAAAACAGTGGTAAAAGCGTTAAAGAAATGAAATTATTTAACTGACTTACTCTGCATTCAACTTTACGTTAAGGGGTGGGCTATATACTCGGTAACATTACTCATCTAAACTTGATACCATAAATATGGTATAATTCTCACATCTCTCAGAGTTGCTGAAATGATCTTGAATGAAACTGGAAACCAACCAGTTTCTCACTTCAGTAGACCAGGGATTTGATTGGACCGTGTCGAATACACTTGGTACTTCTGTCACGTACTTTACGGGTGACTGTGTTATCGGGGCTCGAGTTGACCAAACTTCCTGTTCCTGCCCGGAAATGAGTTTAAGTATCCAAAATGTAAAATAGTGCTCAAACTGACAGTTTCATATCAGTGTCTATTGCATATATATTCCTCTTTTGCCCAGACTGATAATACTCTCAGTTACTCGCAAATAGCATTTCAACATGTTGATGCCTTGTTAATATGGCAGTCGTCCAATGGAGTGGCTTTCTATTAATCAGGGCGTGATACTCTCCCCTCCAGAGAACCCCAATAATTCCTGCCACCGTATTTAAGCAGCAAATTATGTGCACAGTTTTGATAACATTGTTTTCAATTAAGATGATTTAATCGTTGTATTTCTGAGTCTCAGATATATAAAATACTCAAGCAAGGGTCATTCTCGGCACTTCGGTGGATTGGATCATTTCCTGTGCTCAAGGAGTTGTTTTAGCGGAAAATTTTCTAAATGCCACTCGCCAACCAATTTTGGTACTTTTCAGTAAATACTTTTCAACCGGATCCATGTGGACCGCCAGGGGTGTTGCAGTACCTTGAGCGTATTAAGAAGAAACGAAAGTGGGCATAAATGGGAATGCCAAGAGAATTAGAATACTCGATCTGATTAGCATGCATGTTTGTCTGTTTCCTATATTGTTCAATGCTACGGGTACAAGTCTTCATACATACAGGGGCGTTGCGTTTGTTCCAGAATTTCAGTGAAACCTAGTCACCTGACACTCTTACAGTGCCTTATAATTTACAGCGCCATAAAATGCTTCGTTCGGAGTATACGTTGACTTCCTTAGAAAATGCCAGCATGTTCCTCCGAGCAGTGTTTAATTGCAAAATCTTCCTCAGAGATGACCCCTGACCTTCCACCATAGTCAATTCGAACGGTGTATGATCGTATCTGCTCTCTAGTCTATACCAAATTCGTTGTGAAAACGCTGATGAGGATAAAATATTTAACAGAAATAAAGTAGCTTGATTATCAGTCTTGATTAGCACATAGCAGGAATTCCTACCGACCCCGTAACCCATACGCAAGATTTAGTTTGCTGGTCTCCCGTCTTGAACTTTACCCTCTCCCTGTCGGGAAAAACTCTGGGGTCACCCTGATCATTGTTGAACGTGTTAGGAGCAGACAAAATAGTGCTAAACTTGTGTTTTACAATGAGATTGTTTACATTTGGGGGTTTGGGAATGAAAAATTTTCTCCCACATTTTAAGGCGCTGGAATGTCAAATATTCTTCCATACTATCGAACAGCACACGAGAAATAGTGGCAGTAATAAATGGCTTCTTGCATGTGATTTCCCGTAAACTATAGTGCTTGGAATGATTAATTTTGTGACCCTATCCCCAACACTATCGAAGCATGATCATTGATTGCTACTTCCATGGTAAGACTTCGTGCATAGCAAACTATTTATAACCTTGGAACTCTGCAGTCTTCCACCTTCCCCCAAGCAACCATTTAATGATTGATGTCCGTTTGTTTAAATTCTGATTGGAATCCCTGCATCCCTATGAGGTCTTAATGTGGGACAAGTAACCAAATTAACCAAATAAACTATTGATATGGCTTCATAAAATGGGACTCATATATATGGCATTGTCTTTTTGTCAAATTATATTATATTATATATCTTACTTTAGTAGGAACAAGTCACACTTTATGTGCATATCTGCCATTACCTATTATCAAAGATATATTTGAGTTGATATTGTCATATAGAACTGGATATGTATATCTATATCTGGCAGGTATATATTTGGCTTGGTATGATCAAATAAAAGTGAATATGAATATCGAGCATGATCGTATTTTTATCAGATTTTTATTTGACTTGATATGGCCATACAAAACTTGATTTGTATACCTGCCATGGTCTCTTATCAAGTGATATCTGGCTTTAGGTAGACACACTCTAAAAACACTTTGGTCAAATTGACCATGACTGGGTCAACTATGCACCGAACCCAACTTGGTCAACTGGATTGACCAAACTATGGTCAAATTTGACCACGTATTGGTCAGATTTGACCAAGTTTGGTTCGGTGCATAGTTGACCCAGTCATTTGTCAATTTGACCAAAGGTTTTTAGAGTGCAATAAAACTTTATATGTATATCTGGCATGGTGTTTTACGAAGTTTATATCTGGCTTGATAATTTCGTATTTAACTTGATATGCCTATCATGCTTGGTCGTTCGCAACGGGATTACTATGACCACAATATACTTGACTTGTTTGTCTAGTACTCAGTTGTTTTTCATCACTTTGTATATGGACTGAAAAGGTAATGTAAAAAATTGATTATCTGGCGTGGCTTCTTTTATCAACTTATGTCAAACTTGATATGGCTGTACATATATGTTTATTGAGCATGATCTTTTATCAAGTTACCTCTGGCTTGATATAAACATAGAACTTGATATGTCTATCTGGCATGTCTTCTAGCATGTTATATCTGGCTTGATATTGTCATATAAAACTTGATTTAACAGTCTAACATATCACGATATACATACCTGGTTTATATCTCGCTCAATATGGCCGTGCTAACCTTATAAAGGCCAAGTAACTTAATATAGATCCAGATATGAAGCCAGATCATAGAAATTCAAGTAAGGGAGAACGCTGAGACAGTGGAACGCTACCTGTTTAGCCAGTGAAGCTCCGAAAAAATGAGGGCGCTTCTAATTTTCGGTAAAAAGCTACGTGATTGGTGTGCATTCAGCTTCAGAAGATGCATGAATGTCATTTTACCTGTTTATCCGTTTGTCGAAAGATTAGGAATAATTTTTCACAGCAGAGATCATGATGGTGTTTTTTCTACATTACTAGGCTTCTTACTTGAAAACTCGTACAGTTTGTCTATCAGTTACGCGTCGTTGCTTTGTACAAAACAAAAGCCAAATGAGGGGCTGAGTCCAAATGGCCAGACTTAATTCTGCCTTACTTTAATTTGTAGTATGAGCCAGATAAAGATTAAGAAAGGGACTAAGTAATTGCTAGTGCACACATTTAATATCAAGATATACGCCTGAAGGTCTCGGCACGTCTCAACTGTATCGCACCAGGGCAACAGAATACTGCTAATTAAATAACTTTAAACCTGAAATGATAAGACTTTGAAATTAATTGGCGAAACAGATACATGAGACTGTAAACAGGATGGGCAGCGTTTCGGAATTTCACGGGCCGCAGACTTCCTGACTACCGGCTCAAAGTTGTCACCACAGATCATTATTTTGAGGGCACGACAATATTGTCTATCCCTGCGTACCATGAGAATTTCTTAGAAGTTACCACCGCCTCACCTAAGGTAATCGTCCCTCCTTTTCAGTGGTCGTTACAAGATAGTTATGGCTGAGATTCTCTTGTGAGAGAAACTTCAGATGTAGAGCCTCTAATCCAAATCAATTGTTACTGGTCAGACGAGTCTCCCCTCCTCTCCATGCACCTCTCCCCAACCAGGAAGTTGCTTTGAAAAAATCCCCTACTTCAGCAATTACAACGATGAACAATCGAAGAGATTATATAATTAGCAGTCCACCAGCCCATAATACACCTTTAAACAAAAAGCACACCTGCCATTTACTTAAAGTCAATATTTACTTCGAGTAGGGCAGTGATTATTGAAGTCTTCAACTTAATTCTGGAAATTCACTGATAATTTTAAGACTACCACGAAGTAATTACTTAACACTATGCAAAAAAAAAAAAACACTGCTACAGGTTTTGCAGACTGCATCATGTGAAGTGTACACCGCTAAAGATATCTCTGTCTATAGACCGGGGTTTTAGTTTTCATTGTGGATTTTTTCCAGACACATCTGTTTGTAATAAGCGAGGCTGTATATTTTTATAGCAGATGTTACTGTCCTGAACTTCAGGACGTGATCTGTTCCCAAAGTAGGAAGTGTCGGCGCTTGGTTCAATCCAAAGCTAAGGAAACGCCATAGTTGATCCTTAAATACCATCTTTCATCTTATAAACTGGCTAAAACACGTTTTTTCAGATTTACTAACTTCTTCTTTAATATTAAAAGTCTGTGGACTTGTGGATGTCATGCAAGTCTATTTGACACCAATTTTTTTTTCTTTCAAGTTTGAAAATTTTATTTCAAGTTTGCTAAGTTTATTTAAACCTCACAGCACTTTTTATAATTAAATGTGCAGAAAAACAACAACAATGATCCGAATAATTGAAAGAGCAAATTTGTAAAAACACAGAGGTACCACTTCCTCTAATTACAAGAAACTTATCACGTCCATGGAAATCCAAGAAGGTAACTAAAAAGAATTTTGTACATAATCCTCTTTAGATTACAGAGAAAGGAAACAAAGTGCGTGAAGGAAACCCCCCCCCCCACACACACACACATAAGCTATATTTCTGGGTACGAAAAGACATAATTTCACAAGGGGCGGAGGTTTCCTTGCCCTTAAATTTTCGCTGCTTGGTAAATAATCATGACCGTCATAAATTATACCATGAAAACGACACTTTTAGACTCTTATATTGTCCAAATGGTCCAAGACCACACATACTCCTAGTATTCTACTTTTCTTCCCAACAGAAAAAAATGTCAAACATCCCTTGCCCCTACCATTTTAAGAAAGTAAACACAAACAGGAAATTGTTACACCCATATATGAAAGTCGAAATAAGTGTCTCAGAACTAATTATATGTATCCTAATTATCTGATTCTAGGTACCACAAAAAGTCTTAAATGGTATCAAAAATAAAGACTGCCTTCGTATACGTGAAAAAATCGTGGCCACTGAGTTCTAGTACCAAAATCCATCACATTTTGACAGTTTTACTTGACGAAATTCTGTTTCACATCTACATCATGAGTAACATTATATTGCTAATTTGCTAGATTGGCAAATATTTGACGCTAAGGGAGGGACTTAAGACGAGATATTTTTTATGATACCATTTGCTGCTCCACCTTCATATCAAAGATGGTTCTGATGTTTATATGACCCCTGGGGTATATTTTGAAGGTTATAGCTTTTTAATTAACAACTGTCACATGATTTAGTAGTATTTCATGTATAGTGTTAAATTCTATTTCACGGTTCAACGCTTTTAGGCGCGTATCTACGGGGAGGGGGCCTTGGACCTTAGATGTTTGTTAGGCCTCCAAAAAGATTGTTTGTGTCCTAATAAAATGTGTGAGTATTAAGAACGCTGATCAACAACGTGACCCTCCTATTTGATACATAGGCCCCCTAAAAATTCATCCTAGCTACGCCCCTGAATGCTTCACATAAATTTCAGCACCTCTTCTTAGAAAGGCCCCAAGTTTATTTTCAAAAGTTTACTAAATGTTACAAATCTCTTCTTATTTCGCTCACAAGTATTTTTCATTATGTTTCTGTATACACACATTGAATTTTGAAGGTAAACTCATTCAAATTGAGGGGATTGCATTTCCCCTCTAAAATTGTCAAACTTTGAAGAAGTTTTATGATTTAAGAACGAAAAAACATTATAATTCAAACTTATTTCTTACAGGGATATCTCAATAATTGGTTCCACGTCCGCTCAGTTTAAAGTTACCGTATACTCTTTGTACACTGAGAAACATGCGTAGGAATTTTACGATTGTGATTGTGAATGGAAGTACAACACAATCACAACTCTCATTGCTTCTTCTAAATTATTCTGATCAATTAGAAGTGTGTCGATAAGTCATTGTTATTGACTCCTTGTCCTTTTATACATAAAGTACACATCAGCTTCAGCATCACACATGGTTTCCTCGTCACTTGTGCCTCACCATGTGACCTTCAAAAGGAGTCGTTTGGCGCTCCTCGGGCTTGACGGAACTTCAACGACTTCACGTGATTTAACAACAGCACTCCACACGACACACTCCACTTGACATTCCGACCCGGGAGTGAGTTCAAAATAGGTCGAACTCTACGCGTTACTGTAATTTATTTGATTCGCACACCGTGTGTGTTGCAAGTTTAAGTGAACTGAACATAAGAAAATAAATGTGCCCACTTCCTCGTTAGTTACCGTCATTACACCATGGCAGGGTGAAGACAGGGAACTAGAACAACATGGTCAAAACATCGGTTACTACAAAAAGGGAGGGGGTAAGGGGGAAAGTTCCAAATTGTCACTGGGATTCTTTCTCCGAACAGGGCTCAGTAGAGGGAAGTTTCATTGTAAAAAAGTTTCTTGACTTGAGTAGCCCTAACATTATCCTGAATCCTAAAACTAGTTCTATTTTTACCCTAACGATAACCTTGCACCCCATGCATTGTCTTTCAACCCCCCAATACCCTATGTGACAGGACCACCAGTATGGTGCTCAAACTTCTGTCAAAGCCTTATGTGTGCCTGCCATACACGTACCTCAAAGACAAATTAAGCACCTGTTTTTTGTCTTTTTGCCAGCATTTTGAAAATAAAAGACCCTCAGCTGTAGAGGAAAAATAGGAAAATTCTGGAGAAGTTATATTTAATTATTATTACGACTATTTGTTATTCATTTATTTATATATTTTAGTCTAACATTTTTATGTTTTTTTTATTTTTGTTTAACGGTTTATGAATTCAGGGAATGAAAATTATATTCGCATTCAAATGGCCAAACCTGACAGATTCCACTCTAGATTTAGTTTAGCTGACAGGTTAATTGAATAAGCATGGTGTTTGTTAGTCAATGATCTTTTCAAAAGGATTGGTGTTAACACGTGCGATCACTTTGGGACTGTAACCTTAATATGTACTTTCTCTTAATTTAAGAGGTCAATTAAGTATCGAGAGTATAACTTACTGCTAATGCAAATTACATGCGATGGGATGTTTTAAGAGTTTACAAGAACGTCTTCAATTTCAGTCTTGAAACTAATTACTTGGAAGAGTAAGAACCCCTCCACCCCCCCCCCCCAAATGACCAAATTTGCGTAGGTAATTTCAGACATAGACCCTTTTGGCCTACTTAACAAGTCCGCCATGTTCATTTTATTTCACTCCATTTATATTATTTGTAAGTAATGTGACAAGTTATATTTTGCTAGCAAGTTACGAAAGGAAGTACTCTAAAATCAAGTTAGTAAGCTTGTTGGGCAGATCACTTTCTATAAGTAATAGAAAACCCGAAAGAGTTAAAAATAGCGTTGAATATACACAGTGAACATAAGTAACGTGAATGTTGCATGAATTGCTAGTTGATCAATAGTTTTTATGCAATGCTTAAAACACTTACTCTTAAAACATGAAATTGATTTACAGCACTAGATTTCATTGAAAATTCTTAGAAATTCCCATTGATGCTTTGTTTTGATTTAATGCTGTGATCAATTGATTTACTACTTGAGCGAGAGCTAGCTCAATGGAATGGTTTGACCGAACCCCGTATTGTCCGGTGTACAAAACATTTCATCTTGTAATAAGGTTGTAGAGGCGATTGTAGACAAGTCTTCCAAATATTTTGGAAAAACAAATAAACTTACCTTTCTTACTTTTATGTTGTAGGCTACATTGTTAATAACTTAATGACCTCCCAAGTGCGTCTAAGATCATTTTTACGGCTATTAAACTTTGAAGAAAGGCAATTTTTCGTAGCCATTCGAATTACATGATTTAAATTGTTGCGATAAGTTGAAAAATACCTCCCGTCATCGGAGGCATTCCTCAAATATTTCTTATACATTTGTTTTATATTTAATTGACTGCAAGATACCAGCATTTGTTCAAGGATGTCATTTCTTGAGACTCCTTCTAGAGCAAACATAAGACATTTGGAAAACAATTTTCATAGTGAACACCTAATGTAGCAGAGAAGGTGATGTGAGCGTCATTTACACTAACCATTTCAGGATCGTCATTCCAGTCAACACTACGCAAGGTTTTCACAAAGTAATTAACATCACATTCAGGATAGTTCCTAGCATTAATAACCACTATCACCATACTCTCGACAGGAATAAGTTCTGAGAAAGATTGAGAAATAATCGCTTATATCTGTAAGTAGAGACGCCAGACGTGTAATTATTGTTACACATAGTAGGCCCTATTTGTAATGATATTATCAATCAGAGAAACACTTTAATCAGTTACAAGTTTAGGACTAGTAATAGTAGGAAGGAAATTGTAAGAGAAAAGTATTTGCAAGAAATCAGAGGAACTGCTTTTGAGCAGGTCAATGTTGAAGTCAACCATGATAAAAGTCTAAAAATTTTCGTTGAAATCTTAAAGTGGACCTAAAGTCTAGAATTACAAGAATACATATTTTAGAGGTTGGAAAATACATCTCATTTATCCAATTCCCATCTTCGTAGCTTATTTTAATGCAGAGATATAAAATGTTGAAAGATATTCAGTTAATTTGAAATAGTTGATTGCGCAGTAATTTGTGATGTCCTTCTTGTACAACTTACATCACCTGTTTTTGTTGCCCTTTGAAATTAAAATGTTTATATAACCTTGAAAAGTTTACTGTCATCTTGCATAGCATGTTGAATGAAGAGGGCTTGTATAGTCAATTTACCCCATACCAGTAAGAAAGTGACCACATTTTGGCACAAGGTGCAGTCGCTTTGGAAAATAAGAAAGAAAAGAAAGAAAGGTAATTTGAGTAGTACAAAAATGACATCACAAATTATTGCGCAATCTTCTATTTTAAATTGGGTGAATAAGCTTCAACATTTTATATTTCAGCTCAGGAATGTCCAGTAAAGATGGCAGTTGAACCATTTGGGTGTATTTTCCAAGCTGTGTAACATATATTTTTGAAATTTTTGACTTTAGGTACACTTTGAGTTAAGATTTCACTCAGGTGAGCATTAAAACACTGAAGGGGACCTTGGGGAGGTCTGTGAAATACTCCAGCAAGGAAAGGGAATTGAAATTCTTCCCATTTAAAGCTTATATTTTGTCAAATATGCTCTCTATTTTTTTTGAAAACAGGTATGCCATCCCGTCTGACAAAGTTAGCTTGTTCGAAGCAAATAAGCCTATGCACACAGCCCCTTTACTAATAGTTCTATGTTTTTCCACAGTTACTTAATCCTCCACTTGAACAAGTAAGGAGCTGTTATCTTCTAGCCAAGTTTTAACCCAACCACAGAGAAATCATGGTCAAGAGTAGAAAAAATTCCAAGAATGACTCCCAATTTTTATTTAAGCTACGACAATTTGCATGAAAAAGAAAAATAATCTGGGTGCATCAGCGGGAATCTGGTTAAATGTGTCATTATCATAAAATTACAGTACACATATGCGTATCTACCTTGTTGGAAGGTATGGTATAGAAAGTCCGCGCCAGTGTCACAGAAGTTCCTTATTTCAGTACTAGACATAGTATTATGATATTTTAAAATAGAAGGCGATCTTGTCCAGAGTTACATTTTCAGTACATTCATGAGGTAGAAAGAGCTCAGAGGCAATCAGTTTTTCTTCGATTCCGAAGATACACGTACGTACACAAGCAGTTCCCTTTATATATATATATATATATATGTATATATATATATATATATATCTATAGTTTGGGATTTTGGCGAAATATGGTATGAAAGAACGCGACTGTTGGGAGAACTCGACCTTAAGGCGGAAAAGCCGTTTCGCCTCAACGTTTTACACACTGTTTTATATGGGAATGCGTAACTGTATACGCAAGTCCGATTTACCATGTAATGTGTA
>WURT03175291.1:0-10383 GCA_009936505.3 Holothuria glaberrima | reverse complement strand
ATCTGATATCTTGCGTACTGACAACCTTGGAATCTTTCTGCCGGGATTCGATTTATTTCCCTTCAATCCCGTAACACTTACATAAAGACTATATAAACGTTTTACACTCATCTAATATAGCTTGTATTCTCCTGAGTGGAGTATGGGGTTATAGCTAGCTGAATAGAACAATAAGCGGTATAGTTCGACAGTAGTATTTGCTCTGAGTTTAGTATACTCATAAACCCTGTCAAGGCATATGAGGTGGTAGTGTTAGTCTCAATACTCATTGTTCAAATAGATTGTCATGTACAGAGATACTTTTCTGAAAAGCTGGGATATTTTATCAGAAAAGAAACTTTTTTGAATGCCTCGTTAAATTTAACCACTGTAGACTATTTCAGGTAATGGGTGTCAAGTAGCAAACGAATAATCATTTTCATTTCATTTACACATAGTATCATTCATCACGGTTAACAGTAACGTATCTCCCCCCCCCCTCACCTTAATCACGGTGCCTATTTAATCCGATAAAGAGAAAATCACTCATTGCTCAGACATGAGTCCTTATTTTACTGGAACTTCTGTCAATTTGGGGGCCTCAGTTTTAGCGTTCCAGGAATTATGGTGTTAGATAAATGACATTTTTACACGATTGCCACTCTTTAGGAAGTACGAAATCACATTAAGACGTGCATGGTAACTGATATAAATGTACAGTACAAAACTGGTGGCATGGACTTTTCTGGTGTCAATGCTCAAGTTTGATTTTTGCAAAATCCGAATAGATCAAGGCGATTCATTTCTCAGTAGGAATAATAAAATTATTACTTTGACAGAGAAAGTATATCATTTATTGAGAGACACTTTTCTAAAAAATAGACCTAAGGTCAAGTTTTCTCTTAAATCTTTGTTTTGAACAGTTACTTGTCTAAGTTTGTTGGCTTCCATCTGTTTTCATGAAGGTGAAAGCTGACGTAAGGGCCTGAAGTCTTACGTAGAGTGAAAAAATGAAGAAAAACTGGAAAGTAAAAACATAATCTCATACATAAAAACATAAATCTCACTAGTGTATGCCAGGCTACACATACACTACTGCTGTTACGTAGCAGGCGGATGTTCGGAAGTAAATGTTTGTCACATGACCGGAAAATAAGCCTGTATTCGTGTCGAAAAGGTGATTGATATTGGAAGAAAGGGAAAGTAGAAAGTAGGGTGCTTCATTTGCCTCACATTATAAGTTTCCAGTCTTCCACCCACACCCCAAGTCTTCCAGTCATCTAAATGACTGTGATACTTTTCAGAGCTCGACGTTGTTTAACGCAAGAGACTACTTTGGCAGGGAGCGAAATTTGTTGAACTTTTTAAGGAATGACTCTGTTTAACGGTGAATTTATTTGCTAATGAGGCTGCCTTGCGAGGGGGTGACTCTGTAGGTGCTTGCAAGAAAAGAAAAACCTTTTTAGAGGGCAACTTGGCTGGTCACCGAATAAAAGATCCTGTAGTTTATAAAATACACCACCTTTTAAAAATCACACTCACTGATATCCCCCTCGAAAAGGGCAATTCCCTTAACTTTGTCTAAAAATACCATCATATAATAAGATAAGTTCTTCAATATCAATTCGAGACGGTCAGCACAGTGTGAACTATCTTCCTTAATACACTATCAATTCTGTACAAGCACTATATGACTATTCAAGGAACGGCTGCGCTATGTACACATTAATATGCACATGGTGTTGCTTCTTTATTTTTCATTTTGCGCCGTGTTGTATCTGCAAAGAATCCTTCGTCATAGCATCTTAAAAGAAGAAAAAAAAAAGAAAACTAGTTAAGAAATACACTGTATGTTTTGGCGGAATAAATGGTTGTGAAGCAGTAAACAAGTTACCCCCACTTTGTAATTGTTCAAACGTAAGCTGATTTCACGAAATTCTTCATGGCTTTAAAAAAATCGAATAGCAGGTCCCAGCACTTTTTGCGACTCAACTGCCCCTACTCCAGGACTTTCATCAGATATCTTTGAAATGCCCGATGTGGTCACGACGAAGAGCAAGTGTTGGATCTCAGTGGAGTCGGAACTAGTTTTTACCACATTGCAACGACCAAACTGCGACCCGACTAGATTTCATTTTCTTGTGAGTGTAATGTGTGCAGAACTTAGTTTCAGATAAACTGCCCGTTTCATAACATTGATTGCATTCAAGGACGGATCTCAGAGGTTTCAGTGACCACATAAAGCCCTTAACATCCGAATGCACCATGTGAAGTCGAATACAGCAACATCTTTTGGGAGAAGGCATGAACTCAACGACAGGAATAACTCGTGCAATTGGCTAGTTCTCTGTAATTTTTATCTATTATTCGTCAGCGTAATGCTTTAGCCAGCTGCGCCATTCTAGGACTTTCTGCAGTTTAGTACATTCCATTCATAGTACTTCTCTTGTCTCATTTAGACTCCTTCTTTAATCAGGGGGTTGTTAACAGTTCCTTGGTGTAACCATCCAAGTAGGGCTCTGTGTCAGAACCTTTTCAACATATTATATATTGACCACTTACTAAACAATAGACTTCCACCCGATGTGGCCGACAGTTCTGAACCTTTTCAGATGTAACAAGTGAATGTAGTAAATAATATCTTGTGTGTATCCTACAACTGGACATATGCCAAATAAATCTGAATCTGAAAACTCCCATACCGTCGAACCTTACTACTGAATCAAGATCTAACACCGTGCTACCCCGTTAGAATATACCCTGTTTAATATAAACATTGTGGTAATTGCCATAACACCCAGTTCCTGTAGATAAAACCACTTGATAAACACCAGTTTGGGGTTATCAACAGAAATCGTGACAAATTGTCACCTGTACGCCCACTCTTAAATTTTTTATCAAAATGACTGTTTTCAAGTACTGGTGTAAAACAAAAACAAAAAAATAACGCAGAACTCAGTGAGCAATATTAAGTTGTAGTTTTTGTCCTCGCAATCATTGTCCCAGTTTCTTTTTACATATTAAGATACTTTTTGGGAAGGGGAGGTGATGTGATGGGGACGTTTGACAGGTGAGATCTCTATTAAACTGTTAAAAGAACATTATATGCTACTTCCATTACTTCCATGACGTTACCTGCTTTGTGGGAGGTATTTTTTATCGGTTTAATCTTGCTACTGGTACGCTCTGCGCCATACTTAAGGCTTCCGCTTTGATATTGTAACAATCTGTCCACAATAATGTTCCAAGCCACCAAAAAACCGGTGGGGTGTAGTGTGTACATCACGGTGGGTTAGACAAAACACAGATGTCGCGAAAAAATCTGTCCGAAATCATTACTATATTACAACAGAAGAAGTAGACTAAAGAGGTCCTTTAAAGAGGAGAAACTGAATTTAGTGTTCAACATCTCAAGTGTAACATACTTCATACCCAAAAGCCCCTTACGTCTTCACATCGAGAGAATGTCGGTCTTAGTAATGCTGTAACAATATTGTTGATATGAAACGAGATTCGTGGGCCTTTTATGCAAATTCCAAGCGTTAATGAAATGGTCACATTGGTTGATTACAGCATGAGAGCCTCGACTTGATTAACTCAAGGTTTTTTGCCGTGTAATTATATATCTCCACGATGAACAACTTGTCACGGTTTTGAACAGCCTGCTGCAAGTATGGAATGCCTCATTCCCACCCACACCCCCAGCAGTTGGATCGGAGCTTTACATTGCCAAATGGTTTTGAGTCCTAGTAAAACAGCTAATTTTACTTCTTCCTTGTAGCTGTATAATGGATGAGCAGTAAGAATTATTGATTGTTTCAAAACAGAACAAATGACATCCTAGACACCATGTCAGACTCTCTATGACATCTTATCATGTGTTATATACTAAACAATGAAAAATGGGACGATTCTGGAAGATTTTGGACCACGTATGTTCGATTTCCATTCAATTTTGATAGGTAATGTTGCTACTTTTTGACGTTTTTTCAAGTTTACTGAGGAAGAAAGGTTTTATTGCGTAATCGGTCGACCGCCCCACTTTAAAATGGGGATTTTCTAGCCAATTGTTGCCGCATTCGGCTGAAGGACAAACTTAATTGTATCTCTCACAACACGGAGGAACCTTGGAAGGTTAACGACCCTGCTCGTTTATTCGATCGTGTTTAACAATGGAAAAGTCCAGGCAGCGATACTGTAATGTATAATTGTGCCTGATGATTTTAATGGCAGGACGACTTTGGAGGAATTCGGACGAAATTGTCCAAAAGCAGTAAAGTTTCGTCCCATTTTTCATTGGGTAACAGAAAGAATTAATGATTTTTCCAAAACAGAACAAATGGCATCCGGGAAATCATGTCTGATGGAACCTCTCTGTGACCTCTTATTAAATGTTATGTACTAAACAAGATTAGCACTTCGTGCAAGAACATCTTTTGGGCTTTTCATAATTCATTTTTACGAGCAAAACGCGAGGTGATGGTGTCTTGTTTTAAACTTGCCACAGTATTTGAGTCTTCTATGCCGACATTTCTGCTGTCTTTTTCTGTCCTATACTGTATATTTTAGTGTTTAGTTTAATTCACCTAAAAAGCTAGTGAGTTTATATACTCTTAAGACTCTACTTTTGCAAAATGTTGTGGGTAATGGAAAAGTTGTTCCTCTCCCATGCCTTGGGGTAATCTTTGCATGATTTTGATTCCTCTCAGCACAATCATGTTTTTATCAGTTTTTTTTCGCCAATCTTGCTAGTCTACTCTCTCTCTATGTATGTTATATATTAGACATTCTTTTGTGTACTTATAAAACCAAATTCATTGACTTTTAGACTATTTCTTGCCAAACAACACAAACAACAGCTATAACAGTACCGCGGCAATATCTGGTTTATACTTGATACACACCAACTATATCAATGAGCTCTTCGAGGAATATTGGGTATTAGTGTTCAATTTGGACCACACAGTTTTAAAGTTACTATAAATTACATCAAACTTATCAAAATACCCTCTGAACAGAAAGATTAAATTCACATTTTTACTTGTGCAGAGACGATTTTATTTTTATTTATTTATTTATTTATTTTTTTTTTTTGGAACTTGTGAATACAACATCAAATAACAATTCATAAATAGGTCAAATAGTGTTTCCTTTCTTATCTGAGATGACGGTCGTACAAGTTCTTTTTTTGCATAGGGGACTGATCTGATTTGGCCTGGGAAAAGTCTTTGCACTAGTGAAAATTGCCAAATTTTGTCAAACAGTCTGATCGACAATTTAAATTTTTGCTCCATCTCAGATGGTGGAGCACTTAACCCCCAACTCCTGGCTTAGCATAAGCAAAAAAAAAAAAAAAAAAAGAAAAAACAACAAAAAAAAAGGTCATGGCCGGCCCGACTTAAACCATTTGGTTAAAAACTGAGCCATAAAACCTCATCTAACTAACTAAATAAGCCAACTCCTGGCTTGTATGTTTTTTACAGTAACGTTTTAGCGATAGCACAGTTTGAAGCTTAGTCACGATTTCTGTCATGACAGAGAACAGCACGTAGATTGAAAGAGCAGTCTGGCACATAATGCGAGAACAAACACTTGGACTTAGGATAACGTGCTTTCTAAACTTGATTCTTGAATATATTACCTGTATTTCGAGACCCTGTTGTTGGAGAATCTGAAGTAGAATTATTCCTAGTTAAATTACACTGTTCCACACAATAATCGTTACTGAAAACACAAGTATTTTAAGGAAATACAAAATAAACAAAAAGCGGTAATAAATTATAATTTTTCCCACTCTTTATTCGTCTTTCTTTTAAGAAATGCATTTCTCTATAATGAAATTGATTTTGTTTTCAAAAAGAATGCAAACCTTAAACAAATGGAATAGAATTTGCCTCGGACGTTTAAAATAAAATTAAAGTACGTTACTAAACTGCCACCAAAGAAGTGTCATGCATAACAAAATGAAACTAGTGACAGAAACGAAAGGGTGGACAATTTTAAATTGGATCTGAGCATTTTGGGTAAGATTACTTAATACATGGCCAAACCACCCAAGGTGCCCGTCAAAATTTTAGCTCTATGTAGTGCACAGTCTTTAGTGTTACTATTATTCAGAGGAGGAGGAAGCAGGAACTTTTTTTGTTTTAGTTGGAAATATGGTATTAGCAAACACGTGAGCTTAAGTAATCATTTGTACACAACATCACCCTCAGTTGAACTTTTGCTTTCTGCAAGCTCTTCAAATTGCTAGGAACAGCTATAACTGAGACTTAACTTGCATTTGGAATTTCTTCAATAGGGATCTCATATCTTAGACATGTTAAACTCTAGGTTAAAAGAGAGCCTGGTTGGATATCTCCGTTAATAGAGGAAGTAAAATGATGCTTTTCTGGTTCTGCAAGAAAAGCGCTTATGAAGGCAGTTGTGGTGGACCCTTGGTAGGAATTAGGGGCAGGGAAGTTTCTAAAAGCCCCAATGCTGTCAAAGGCTGGGGACACTGAGCAACGAAATGCATCCAGTACAAGTTTCACTCAACGCATGTTAGTAAATGAAACAGACTGGAACGATCATCTTTCGTTAGTGAATATAAATTAGCTAGAGTTTATGATGTTTCTTCCCTCCCTTGTTTTTTGACATTTTTACTTTTCACGGAGATTACAATTAAGGATGAAACAAGCAATTGTTAAATTTCGAGGTGGTTCATAGCAGCGGGGTTTCAAGGTGAACAACGGGCCTCTAGAACAGATAAGGTATTAGCTACAACGACCCGGCTGGATCTCATTAACCTTTCTCTCTTGAGTACGTCTCTGTCAAGGTCCATCATCTCACCAGAGTCCTTACACCTCCCTGACCTTACTACTACAGTAAAAATATAAAATGTCATGTAGCTGTCCTCTTTGACTCTATGGATGAGACGGATATATGCTTACAAGTGTAAGAGCTATTTCTTATTAAAGACGTTGGTGGTTGGGGTTCTGACAATTTATTAGATCTTATCATTTTCCGCTCAGTCAAGAGTTCAGTTACCTGCATACTGGATTGTGGCCTTGTTTTACTGCGTCGCATTCAATACTCAGTCGTCGATTGTGAAGATTGTGACGTAAATTGAAGTTAACAAAATCATATCTTAGTGCTTTGTAACTCCCTTACACAGAGCATTCTCAGCAGCATGGATCCTTTTTTAACATTTTTTAGGCGAAAGTTGTCAGATTACCAGGACTAGGATACTTTTGTTCACTTTGACACTACCATTTGCTCGTACAAAAACTAAAATTATTGCACTGAATAAATATCAAATAATGAGCTGCCTTAAACGTTTCATTGAAATGTGGACAAATCTTCAGGCCTGTTTTAATTGTGTGAGGTCTTTTAGGCAATTGTATAGTAAAGATTTGTATTCTTTCCTTCAAAACACAGGGAATGGCATACAAGGAATCCGATTGATTGGAAGGACAGGCCAACCGCAGCGCGTAGACATCCTTCAGGATGAAGGGTGGGGAACAGTGTGTGGTGACGACGAATGGGACTTGGACGATGCCAGAGTGGTGTGTCGGCAGCTAGGCTATCACAATGCTTCTAACAGCTACAAGAATGTAGCCGGTAGAATTGCTTGGATGAGTAAAGTTCAATGCCAAGGAGACGAGACGTCCATCTCGTCCTGTAGACAAGAAAAATTTCAGCAAGGATACAGCTGTCCCACCGAGAATGATGCGGGTGTAAGCTGTGAAGGTAGGTTCACTATGATATAAGAAAACAAAATAAAATCTGACCGACAAAAATGCGTAAACTTTGCTTTTTGTGGTGTGTCGGGGAAATGTGTGAGTGTGTGTCGGCGGCTAAGCTATCACAATGCTACTAACAGCTACAAAAATGTATCCGGTAGAATCGCTTGGATGAGCAAAGTTCAGTGCCAAGGTGATGAGATGTCCATCTCGTCATGTAGACATAAAGAATTTCAGCAAGGACGCAACTGTCCTTAGAAAATGATGGGGGTGTAAACTGTGAGGAAGGGCCATTATGATATTAGAACACAATATTAAATTTCACCGACAAAATTATGGAAACGTTGCTTTATGTGGTATGACGGCAAAATGTACTCATCTATGACAGTTAAAAACGACAGCCCGACCGACATTACTGTCACAGAACCTGTGCACGTAGGTTAAGGAAGGCTATCAACCCGGTCTCAAAAGGAAGAAATATTTTGGAAGTTGTGTTACCTCTTTTGACTGGGATATCTTTAAGACAAACGTTGAAAAACACTTAAAACCTACAACAACACAAACTAAACATTTAATGAAATACTCTATTGAATGTTAAATTCATACAAATACACTGCGACAGTAATTCAATGGAAGAATGTTGGGATTATCTCGTTGAAGATCGAGGGAGAGAGAGAATGTTGGAATTATATATATATATATATATATATTAATATATATATATATATGTATATATATATATATATGGTTTTTGACATTGTAGATTTTTATCCCTCCATATCTCAGCAGCTGTTAACCGAAGCCCTGTTATGGGCCAAATCACGCACAACCATCTCTGAGCTTGACTTCTCCGTCATTATGCAAGCGAGAAAATCTGTACTGTTCAACAACGGCGCCCCTTGGACGAAACGCACCAATTCGAGTTCATTTGACGTCACAATGGGCAGCTATGACGGTGCTGAGGTTTACCAATTGGTGGGGCTGTACATTCTTAGTGGCCTTAGACGGCACTGCCATACCGATGAAGTAGGCCTGTACAGAGACAACGGCCTCGCGGCACTCAAGACACGCTCCGGAAGACTGGCAGACAAAACTAGGAAGGAGTTCATCAAAACCTTCAGTAATATGGGATTGAAAATAACCATCGAAACCAACCTCCATGTAGTGAACTACCTAGACATCACACTTAACATGAAAGATGGCACGAATACGCCCTACAGGAAACCTGGCGACACCCCCTGTTTATACATACCCAATCTAACCACCCACTCAACGTAATAAAAAGACATCCCAATCGCTGTGAACAAAAGAATTTCTGAACTCTCGTGTGACCAGAAAGCATTCACAGAGGCATCCCCTTTTTACCAATAAGCACTCGACTCTAGTGGATTCCATCATAAGTTAGAGTTCCAAGAGGCTGACCTAACGCGCACCAGCGGTAAGAGGAATAAACACAGCAATATCATATGGTTCAACCCCCCCCCCCCATACAGCAAGACAGTGAAAACCAATGTCGGAAAAACTTTCCTAAACCGTCTCGACAAGCATTTTCCCCCAGAACACAGGTTGCGCAAGATCTTTAATAGAAACACGGTGAAAATAAGTTACAGCTGCATGAAAAACATGAAGTCCATAATACAAACCCATAATACGCAAGTCATCAACAAGGAGACCAAACCGGCTCAAGATTTCGGATGTAACTGCAGAATCAAAGAGTCATGCCCACTTGACGGAAAGTGCCTGACACCTGCCGTCACATACAAGGTGGGGATAGCACACAAACTTACATAGGCATGTCTCGTGGCCGCTTTAAGGAGAGGTACAATAACCACGAAAAATCTTTCAACCTGAAGAAACATGAAAAAGAGACCGTCTTATCCAGGCACATCTGGGCCCTAAAACAGAACGTT
This sequence comes from Holothuria glaberrima, assembly GCA_009936505.3. Classification (NCBI taxonomy): domain Eukaryota; kingdom Metazoa; phylum Echinodermata; class Holothuroidea; order Aspidochirotida; family Holothuriidae; genus Holothuria; species Holothuria glaberrima. The sequence continues at coordinate 770 of WURT03175291.1, read as the reverse complement.
GACTATTCCATACGTTCGAAAATACTGGCCCAACCAAACACTCAGAAAGGTGCATCGGGTCTCTGCAACCTCTGCCAAGCCGAAAAACTGGCCATCATTAACTACAACTCTCCATGACTCCTCAACAAAAGATCTGAAATCCTATTACAATGCCGCCACGGAAACACCCGCAAGAAAACCAGTGAAGCGGACAAGGGTTGAACAACGGGCACGAGCGACTCTGAAGCCATTTATTATTTACCTCCTGACGAACGAACAAGCGTGAAACTCGGAGTAGAGGGACACTGAGTTTTTACTCCAGTATATGTATATATATATATATATATAACCCTCTCTCCATACGGTCTTAACGTTAAATGGACCTTTTTTAACTTGCCCCTTTTGAACTTACTTTTTTCCAGTTTCACTTAGCCCTCATATCGCTGTTTTTCCACCGTGCCATCTTTCAATTTTTTCAACCGATCTGTTCAGGTCATTTTCAATTTTAACAACCGTTCTTTTCGTGCCTTTTTCAATGTGTGCTTTCTCTACTTTTATTTGTTTGTTGGTCAGTTGCATTTTTGCCACCTGATGAAGAGTTTACACTTGAAACGTAGTGGAATTTTCCGCAAACTTTAAGCACTTATCACTACATTTATCTACCTACACATTTCTATAGTGCTCCGCAGCATTTCGATATATATATATATATATATGTCATAAGGCGAGTCGCCCAGGGTAAGGTTAGTCCCACTTGTCGGCAAAAATTTGTGGTCTGTTTGATACCCGAC
>WURT03175269.1:0-10383 GCA_009936505.3 Holothuria glaberrima | reverse complement strand
AACACACATCCAAAGCAATTTGGCTGTATATTTCTTTGTCTGACCATTTTTGCGTTCTCTTTCAATAAGGCTAATTTGAGAACATTTACTTTTGTTTAAACTCTAAAAGTTGGTTAACCACGCATAAAAATCGCATGGCGGAAAATAAGTAAGATGATGTACTTTCAAGAAGAAACCTTAAATGACATCCAAGCTTTTGTGTTTAATAACATCACAGTAGACCTATAACCTACAATGGAGATCTGCTTTTTGAAACGGACACACAAGGTGATGAGAGAGTGGCGGTTCTATTACAAATTTAAAACAAAGTGTTTTTTAATAAACATTATCTTCTTAAACTTTTTCTACTTTATATACTAAGTAAACATGTTTAAATACGAAATTGCACGTGTCAAATTCGTAATATATTTTGAACTGTCGCACGTAAAAAAGCACCCATAGGCTAGATTGCTGACTCTTTATAAAAAGGTTGGTCGTGTTAAGTCTCAGCGTTCCTTGGGAACGTAGCTATTGGGGGCATAACTTCTTCGAGACAACGTTTGGTTTCGCCCTTCGGCTCATCCCCAAAGAGTCGAGGGGACTTTGGAAAAGTACGTGAAAAAGATTTGAAGCCATTCTATCGTAAAACGTCACCTCAGAATAAGCCCTTTTTACACTTAACACAAATGTTGGGTATTCTAAATATATTTTACCCCAGTTTGCTACCCGTGTACCTTGCTAATCTGTTTGTGTAATGCTACTTTTAGTCCCTAGCAGTGTTCTTCACAGATTTTCAAGAGAGGCGGCAACGCGTGAAGCAATCGCCGATTCGCCGGGGGAGGAGTTTGAGGGAAACGAGTTTCCCTCCTCTCACCTCCAGAAATTTTTGATAATTGTGATGCTAAATGATGGAAAATGGTGCAAAATTTGTTTGAAGTTGCCTTTTTGTGCAATTATTTTTCGGCGGTAGCTTTCCAGACATTTTTATCAAACATTACGTTAGGCCTACATTTGTAGAAGGGTAGCCTACTGTCAGCTTTTTCGGAGGCCGAGCGGAACTTTTGTAGGAGGCGGGATTTTCTAAGGCGCGGTCGCTATTTCAGGGGCGGCAATTTTCACTCCGGGGACCGCCCCCTAAAACCCCTCGTGGAGAACACTGCCCAGTAAACATGTACGCTTGCACAGTATTTTACTCATGAGACAAATTACCCTGCACCGTACTTTTCGATCGAGGGCAGCGGCGGGGTCAAAAGGTCAATGGCACCACTGATTTTTGTACAGCACTGATATTGTGTACACAATGCAAGCGACTGCGAACTTGGCTCAGGCTGCGTGGTTCGTTCAAGAGTACCCGCACAATTATAGCCAAGGACCTTACACAATTTTAAACTTTAAAGGGAGAAGACAGTCCCACAAAGTTTATTTTCAGAAATTTTTTAAATCTTAGATCTCCTCTTATTTCCCTAACAAGTATTTTCATAATGTACCCGTATATGAACTAGTGTACCAGGGTACACTACTTCAAATTGGGGGGACTACATTTTCCCTTTAAAACTCGATCAGAATACCTAATTACCGACCTCAAAGTGTGAGTTTGTCATTCAAAAGCTTAGATTCTCCTCTTACAACACTTACAGTTATCTTGAGATTTTATCGGCAGTTACACAACCGCGAGTGTTCTTAAAGGTTCATTCGGAGTGCAACGATCAGAGAAATACTGTAAATATTGTCGATTCAGTTTGTTTGGTTTGTTATAGATTAGTTTCTAGTGTAAATCGGGAATGCGGTTGATAGAATGTAGAGACAAGTAATCTGCTAAACAGACCCGTAGCCAGTGGGGCCAGGAGTTGAAGCCCCCCCCAGGAAATTTTTTCGCCCCCTAGACAGTTTCAAGTTGCCATTGACTTAATACATTTTACAAATTTCCCCCCTGAAATTTTTTTCGCCCTCCTGGAAGCCATTTCGCCCTCTCCAAAACCTGGTCTGCCCCCGGGCCTGCTGCTAAATATTCAAGCAGAATGGTGTTCACTGAAACATTTGACCCTACTACTATAGTTTTGAGTTTTGTGATTTTGTGATTATATCGTTTAACCTGTGTTCAAGTTTTATCGCCTTACTCTTTTCTTTTGATGACAGTGCCATCGGAATGTGTATAAGACTGGGGGCTGAATCACTTAACTCTAGAGTTAAACATTTTAAAGGTATTTTTGGCCGTTTTCACGACAAAAACCCTGCTTCAAACAGAAAATTATTGGGGGGAGGGCTACTGCCCCACAGTCCCCGGTTCTGACGGAGGCTCCCGCCTCATCCTCTGCATTCAGTGCACCGAAAGTTTGGTCACGCAACAGTCTTAACTTTAGGTAGGCTAATAATAGTAGCTATTGAACAGGTGATGAACTTTGTTTTTGGGTATCATATGTCTGACAAGAGTACACCATTTCATTATTACCAACACTTTTAAAGACAACATGCTTCACGGTAACAAATGTCCTGCTGGCCATCTCCCAGCAGTGGCGTAGCTACGGGGGGGGGCACGAGGGGCACGTGCCCCTTTACGACAAAGCCGTGCCCCCAGGTTCTCCTGTGGAAAACATTGGAATGTACAGTTTTCTATAGAGGCAAAGAATTCAGAAATTGTGCCCCCAGGAAAGGTTCGTGACCCCCAGTCCCCTGCTCAAAAAGCCCTGGCTACGCCACTGTCTCCCAGTGCATTGGCAAAAGTCTGGAGGTACTCCCAAAAGGAGTTCACGACCCAGAATAGACACGAGACTGAAGAAGTATCCTCAGACAACCTTGTTAATAGTAATGCGAGCAGGAAATGTCTTAAAAAACTTGAACAAACTTCGTAAGTACTTAAAATTTTCTGAACTCGTTCCTTGAAATGTCGTTAAATTCTTTAAATTTGTTTCAGACAAAGTTCTGGGCTTTTTCGTCTTTGCATTAAAGTGCAGATTATCTTGTTTGTCTGATTTTTTTTATTTTTATAACAAAAAAGGCCAATAAATGAGATAAAAGGAAAAGTCCTAATGCCGGATAACATACCGAAGAACTTTGTGTAAAAGCTAATTGGACGTTATGTTTTCAGAGCAACTGAATAAAAACACTTTTCTAAGCATATTGTCTTCTGATTTGTTAATTCATTTAAGACATTGTTACTCGCCTCATATATGTACCTTCCTATTATTGCTGTTATAACCTCACTTCCCCCAGCGACTTCCCTTCCTCCTTAACCTGCAAACACAAATGCCAACTTTGATTTATAACTTCAATGAGTTTGTCTAACCTTCTCTCTAATCTGCGCCGGTCAAATCTATTTTCTTGCTGTGAGTCTCTAACTATTACGTACCATTTAAAATATCGACCAAAAATGACCTCCGAATGAGCCAACTTTGAAAACAGACTCCCAACTTGATGATTTAATCTACAGTAAGGTCAACGAGCTCGTAACTTTAAAGTTCATGGGGATATTCAACAAAGAAGAAATCATGACCTTGCAGTATTGATCATCTAACCTATTATATATTATGTAGTTATTTCCTCCCTTCCCCCGCCTATCTTGTATAAAGTGAGGGCGCTTGTCGTTTTTTTTCACAGATGAAGTTTACAGTCCCTTTGTTTTACACTTACCATTCATACTCGAAGAATGCCATTTCATCTTGTGCCGATTCAAAACTATGTCATTTGATTACAGTGGAAGAGATCGATGAAATGCTTGCTCCGCCTTCGACGGACAAGAGGCGTTGCACCATTCATAACTGATTGTTGATCATTCAACTTGACCTCTCGGAGGTATGTTGAGCATAACACCCGACGAGCTGCCTTTAATGATGATTTAATCTCCCCGGGGTCAATGAGGTTAGCTTGAAGTTCATTGATACTCGGCGGAGGGGATCTGTCGCCCGTGGCAAAGGGTCCTACCAAACATTACACATAGTTGTACAAACTGCAGTGCTGGTTATCTGTGAATTGTCTTTTCGCTCCCTTGTGGTTTCTTTATGTGTGTGCTAGGCCAAGGTGACTCTGTTTACGTGGATATTTCCGCACTTGTGAAGCTTTTATTTAAGGTTATCTTGAGGACACTCAAGTTCTAGTTTCACCAGACCTTGACTTTCGTTGGCAAGATGGGTTAATTTATGCAAGCGGTTTGGTGAATTAACACACAACATTGTCAACAGGTGTAACACCAAGTTAAACGGTCAACGAACGGTAGAGACCATGCTCATAGAGACCGCGAAAGACCCATGCAAGCCATGTAACGAACCGATGCTGTTGCTTGAATCAAGTTGAGTGGCTGGCTCGGTGCCGTGGTAGCCGCGATATGCGTGGAATGCACAGAAAAGGAACTTTCTCATCAAATTCTTGATCTTAAATGCTTTGTTAATTAAATTTAACAGCATTGTAGCCAACATTAATTAAAAAATTTAAGAATTTCTACGAGGAAACAACCTTGTGGCACAATTTATTTTCATGATAAAATGAAGCCTATGTTAAACGGAAAATGCAGTCCCCCAACTTGAAGTAGTGTACCCCGGTACACCTAGATCAGGAATGGCTCTTATCAATCATCTGACAATATTTTTGTTACTTATTTCCCAAATTTATTCAGAATGACTCATTGGTTTACCCTCAATATTCAATGATTTTACACAGGAACATTATGAAAATACTTGTGAGAGAAATAAGAGGAGATCTGTAAGATTTAGCAATTTTTTGAAAATAAACTTGGAGGACTGCCTTCTTCCTTTCAGTTGTTTGTTTGTGAGTTGTTTGATAGGGCCGTAGAAGGTCTTGTTCGATAGAAGGCTGAGGTCCCCTTAAAGTGGGTCCTTGATTTTGACATTTTCGTAAGATTTTTTGCCGTTTTCAGACACAGACAAGAAATTTTTTGGAAAAACTTGAAACTGAAACGTGCAGCTCCAGCCCCCACTTCTAATGCTGCCCCGTTTAACAGACATACATTGTGACCCACTAAGGATCATCATAGAGTCATTAATAATATTCAGTCTGTGCTAGGCAAATGAAAACTGGAATAAATCACGCCGATTCTTCATTTTGTTGTACTTAGTTCTACCAGACTGCCAGAAAATCCCTTCACAATTTCCTTTTCACTAAAGTTCGTTCATGTTTGACTTGAATTAGGTTTGTCCCGCCCATTAAAATGGGTTTGTGACCAGCAACCCCCCCCCCTTCCATCATTCAGCCCATCTTTCCATGTCTTTATAGTTCACTTTTTAAATTTTCGTATCATTGTCATTATATTTTTACAATTGAAGAAACTCATCATTATTGTCAATCTACGAAGAGAAATAGGCGGCTTTTGTGATTGTTTTTAGGGTTTCACCTCAACCAACAGAAATAAAAATAGGCCTATATTTGATCATAAATTCCGTGTTTTAAAAGGTCTAGTTTAGTTTGCCTTGGTGCCAAATTGACATACTGTATACGGTTCATGGAATGCAGATGATGAAATGAGATGACGAGTAATTATTTTAGAATTTTGAATTGTTTTGAGTGTTGGGAAGGGGTGCCACTAGAATTCCAAAAGAGGGGGATGAAAGCCTACGAATCTTTCTTTGAGATGCGCTGTATAAGTTCCCGTCCCACCCTCCATGACTTCACATAACGGTATCTCATATACTATTACATTCGACCCATTCCTACAGGCCCTGTAGCCTAACATCTCAAGATTTAAAGAAATACGACTACGCAAATATGCACATTCGATCGATCCTCTCAACTTCATTCAATTTATTATTTTCATAAGTTTAACGGGATCTATGGGTTCTTCCTACCAAATTTTCCCGTTGCTCCATCTTCTCTTTCAGTTGCAGTACCCCAGTCTTCTGTTACTGTTTATTATCCCGCGGTTTCCCCAATACTACACGGTCTTCCACCCACATCTCGACCAAATTACTACCATTCCAGCTTCCTGCATCTTCCGTCGGGGAGCATAAACATCGTCTACCTTTTCTTCCATCCGACCCCTCCCTTTTAATCCTCAAAAAATTATAATTCATATAGACTATATTCAGTCAGCACCATTTTCTCATCTGTTCCTGACAATTTTCCGCATTCCAGTATCTTCCGACCGTGTCCTCATCAGCTCAGTTACTTCGTTAAGCGACCGTGACGTAGCCTAGCTTTCCCTGATCTTATTTTAGACTCACGGGTCTCCCAGCACGCCACGTAAAGCAGGCTTCTGTGATGGTCAGTTTTCCTGGTAATCCATATACGTAACGTAGCAGAATGAATGAACTATTGACCGTCTGACCAGGGAATTGCCACTAGATTTGTTTCAGGTATTTCGCTGCATGATTTGTCTGCATGGGAGATACGGCTACAGCAAACCAATCATGAAGGCTAAGCGCAATGTCTATTGATAGTGAAGTAGCGTATCACGGTTGGCGAAATAAGCGTACGGGAGCCAGTGGCGTCGCCAGACTTTTCGAAGTGGGGGGAGAGGGCACGGGTGGGCAAGTGGTCCACTGGAGGGGCACACCAAAATACAGTATGTTGTGTGATTGCCGGCCTGGGGAGGGGTCTAAGGGTAGGGGTGTCCCCCTGAAAAATTAGGTGTCCTTACATGCAATCTGGTGCCACATTTACTACCTTTTGAAGTAAAATTTGTGTTAAAAATTTACGTATTTTTAGGGGAAAAAAGGGCAACAGTGAGGGGGAGGGGGGCATGGCCCTATGGCCTCCCCTGTGTACACAACTGGTTGGCCACAAAAATATAAATCACAGTTTGACCATTGTGTTAGCCTTACTCGCACTAACAATTTAATGATGGTGGTGAATAGGGACAGTGAATCATCTTCTGAATGTTTGCACTGAGCTTTATCGGATATGCGTTGAAAAAGGCAACGAAAGTCGCAATTTTTTACAGTTGTCGAACATAGAATCTGGCTAAAAGATAATCGATGTGGGAATTGTATTGAAGAGAATGACTCAAGGCCCCAGTAGTCTCATAGCTTTTGAAAGTAAAGGGTTGAAACAATAGCTGTGGATTACATCTCCTAATAACGCTGTCTTCTATACAGCTTAACAAATAGATGCGCGCGCAGCGCGCCGCAACACTGCAGTTTTGAGAACATTTTGTGCAATTTTAATCGTATGTTTGAGTGATTAAGTGATAGTGGGTCCTCTTTTTCATATCAGCATATGCGTAAATGGTGTGTTTGTGCATAATTTTTTCATGCCCAAAATCTCATGGGGGAACACGGGGCTACAGCTTATCTTTGGGGCCCCTTCCCCTCCCCCCCCCTTGGCGACGCCACAGACGGGAGCCCGAAAAGTGAACTCATCTTTGCCCGAAAAAAAACATATTTTTGCTCCTTGAAGATGACAAATTATCTGGCCGAATGGACAGGGCTGTAATGCGCAGTCCCCCTTCCCGCCTCGTGCGCCTATGATCGGTATTGTGGCAGCATGCAATGATGCTTCATTGGTATGATTTTATTCGCAGAGGACTCAACCTGAAGAATAAATGTCTTTTGTTATTCATTCGATGTAGTCATTCATATATTTACAAAGAATGGCCCGTCAAGATTGAAACTATTAAGGTGGCTTAAGCTACACTACGTGCTGTTTAAAGAGTCTGCAAGATGACACAGTCGAACGAAGGAAATACTAAAAGGAACGTTACCCGCAGCCCGAGGGGCGGGGAGGAGGGGACCACTGTCCCATTAATTGGAAAAAGTTGACTTTTCTTGGTTAAAGTTCAGTTACTCGTGATACCTTAATAGTGGCGTACGTAAAAACTGGCATGGCAAAAGTAAGGCAGGGCTACATAAAGAAGGGGTAAGGGGTGGGGAGGAGTTGGGGGAGGGGCGATATGAATAGCACAAAGAGTTAGTATGAACATTTACTCTATTTTCTGCCATTTTATTTGAAGAGGTAGCAGCAGGGGAAATGCAAATGCCTTCCGGACCCTCACCCCCTGACTTCGCCCTCTGACCTCGTGTAAATATTTTAGTAATGCAACGTTTCAATGATTTCTCATGGGTGCACGGAATATCCTCTTGGAAGTGGGAAGGGGTGAACCGTTGCTGCCCTAGGGAACTTCTTCTTCAAGAGGCAAGCAGGGGTTATAAACACTTCCTCACATTGATGAAAAATACTTTGTTTTTCAGTCAGTTATGTTGACCATGAAGTAAATAGGGATAGGAGCTCCTCATGGCCAATTTGAGGTTTGTAAAATTCCCATGCCTCTCATGCATTCACATTCTGATAACATAAACTGGTTTTAAAGTTAAAAATAAAACAAAGGAATGTTCATTAATGCGAGGTTATGACGTCTTAACATTCCACGTTGTCTTGAAAATGTGGTAACTTTATCTGTTTATATCTTGAGAACCACACTTGTACGTTCAATGCAAAATTTCACCAGAATCATGCTTAGAATAAATTACTCTTCTAACATATCAAAACTTGATTCGAACTCAGACCTATCTGTTATGAAGATCACCTGAAGCGAAATCTGTTTCAATACCTTTCACCGTTCTCAAGATATAATTTTAAATATTTCTGAGATTTCTCATTATCTATGCATATATTATGGCGGGACGTGTTTCACAGTGTCAGTTTCTTTTGTTGAATCTTTTTAAAATATTTGTTTCTATACTCACCAGCTAGTTTCTAGTTTGGCGTGTAATGAGGTCATTTTCCAAGTAGCCAACAGCTACTGCCAAATAACCCCCCAGGGCATACAACAGTACAACTATCCTTGGAAAGAAGGTTAAAGAAACGAAGGATAACATCATCAGTCCCTCTTTCTACGTCACAAATTTGCATACGGCTCATATTTATTCATCATGCATATGCCAGAATAGTAGTTGCAGGGCTGTAAGCAAATCCACCTGAACCAATTCCGATTTCAGTGGACACCATTCTGGGCCAATTCCGAGTCCAGTGAAAAACAGCCCTGAGTAGTTGTCTCTTAAAATTGTCAATATTTGATTGATGTCATTCGGAAATGTAGCTTAGTAATGCTTTTCGCATAAAATAGGCAGGTATAGAATTTACATGTCCACAGCCCTTTAATATCATAATTTCTTCTTTGTCATATCAAGATTCCAGTGGCTCATAGTGTTCTGATTTACTATTGGGCAAAGAAACATGTAATTGCGGCATTGTTGTTCAAATGTGCCAAACGGGACTTTGAGGCCTCCGTAATACCTTCAAGGTCAAGAGCATATTATGTGATCCATCAATGGCGCGATAATTAGCTGTTTCTTTACATGCAAGGAAATAAAATGGACATAATACGAGGAACACCGCAAGGAAGTCGCGCTCAGTAACCCATCTGGACGAAACCCGAAGCGGCAACGAATCTTATCTTTTATAATATCATTTTCTCGTGTGTAACCGGGTATACATCAAAGTACGCAACCGTAATGCAAACTGCGATTAATTTTCACTTGACTGAGTAAGCTGTATGTGTTTATAATATATTAAGAGAAGTTTACATCACTTACAACTTTGAAAAAGTTAAAGCTTATAACTGCAGCTGCATTTTTTGCACTGAACAGGAAGTTAGCAGGTTAGTGATTGATGGGTAGTGACGGGACGCATTCAATACTCATATAGAAACATTGGGCAGATTTTAGCACAAGCAACAGCTTCCTGAAAATGCTGGTTCTGCCATCGAGTGTAAATATGCTCTTTTTTCAGAAAGTTTTGATAAAAATAAAAAACGAAAGGTGGGTAAAGACAGACGAGGGTAATTAAAAGGATGTCTTTACCAGGTACACTGGTGATGAAGACATCTTAGATTCCATCTTTTATATAAAAAAAAGCTGAGAAAAACTGTTTTAATATTTTTCTATTTGATGTTTTCAACTTCAAAGTTGGTCTTCATTTCTTTGTTTGTGTATTTTCGTAACAAAGCCTAAATGAAACGTGTGACCGAATTTGAGAAACTGTATAGACTACTTCGTGTCGACTTGTGTCGATCTGTCATAATTATGGCCTATTATTACGGTTTGCTGGCAAACATTGAGGCAACCGTGAACGTACCATGAGTTGCACGATGTGTACAGATACCGCGTAATCGTATAAGGGTTATACTATAGATGTGCGGGTATGACGGAAATCACAGATCGTTATGCGTTTCTCCGAATACCGTTAATGACGAAAATACTTTATCGATATTGCCAGTCAGAACATTTGTAAGGAGTATAAGAATATTGAAATACGTGCACTTCCGATGAAAACTGTGTATCAAGCCATTGAAGCCAATTATGTTTATCTCGTATGCCAAAGCTATTTAATTACACTATCATAACAAAAGGAATGCAGACAGCGACGATCAAGCGCATAGAGCGCGGGAAGCGTTGCCCTATACAACCGTTCTCTGTGGAAAAAGTTGTGTGCAGGCTCTTCAAATTCCTAAATATATATATC
>WURT03175258.1:0-10383 GCA_009936505.3 Holothuria glaberrima | reverse complement strand
TTTTCTAGGGTGTTAAATTCGTAGGGTAACCTCCTCCGCCGGGATTCCCCTTGAATTAGTGGTGTGCTACCTTATACCTCCATGTAACTTGAGAATCTGAATGTGTTTCCACTCTGTCCACTTTGCTGTTCAATCTATATCTCACCACTGATCCGCACCATCCAGACTTTAAAAAAACAGCAGGAGCTGAAGCTGGAAGTTTCATATCCTCTTCAGAGTGGATGTATGAAATGTGTGGGAAAGATAGCGCCCCTTGAGATAATTTTATGTTTCTGTTTATAATTATTCAGTAGGTGGTGTGGGTAACGTTGGTAACATTTGGCATTTTATGATGTTATTAATACTTTGCTACAGGTTTTTCTTTCTTTCCCTTTTTTCTTTTCATTTTTTCTGTTACAAAGGTTAGGCGCCCATTGTGGAGGTATTTGAACTCTGACAAACAATCTGCTCTCATTAAATCTGAATGTGTCACTTCTCTGTACTGCACTGCTGTGCAACAGTCATATACATCTCACTGATCTGCACATGAAAGTGACCAATTAAAGTAGCCTGTGTGCATTTTGAGTTATACTGTAAATTTCCCTTCTACCAGTCATCGAAAGATATTGCAAAATCATTTCTGTTTAGTTGAGAAAAAGACCTCCAGATAGTAGACCTATCTGAATGAGACACTCGCAAAAATGAAAAAGGTGACGCAAAATTATCTCGTTGTAATGTCCCTTGTATGTTATTTACCTCTGACTTCAACTTCCCCCTTTTCAGAAGAGCATCCCCTTGAACTCATTTCGGCAAGGCGTAGAAGAGCCTAAGGCACAAACCTTACATTTTCTTCTAATTTCAATAAACGTCATTCCCAAGTGCCTAGTCATCTCTCCCATATATCATGCAGTGCAGTGCACAGGATTCCAGAAATTCAAGGGGCAAAGCTCCCTCTTACCCAGAATGCCCCTTACATCCCCAGTTTCCCCGAATTTCCTAAATTGCGTCTAATTTACAGTGGGTGTTTCATTGTGACCTAGATCAAGTCACATTGTTATTCCGATAGGGGAAATTCTTATAGAGTTTAATCGATAAAGAGAAATTTAGAAAGGTACCGGTTTATGTTGGAGGCTCGAGTCATAACTTGTTCAAGCAAGCAGTGGACTTGTCTTCCTTAACTCACTTTTTTCGTTCAGAGGTACCGATCAAATTGATGAGAATTAGACAAGATAGGTAGCTTAACTTTGAATAACCAACAGAGAAGGAGGGCGTAGATCCTTTTTATTTGAAGTAGTAAGATATAGTAAATTAAATTGGGTAATTCTGCTGGAAAAGAGGGAGAATTTCTGTCCCAAGAAATCACTACTGCACCCTAAAATGATCCTGGTGAAATTTAACCAGGATAGGGGTCAATAGTTTTCCATATATTTCCTGGTTAAAGTTACCAGGAATCCTGTTCAAATTCAACTAGGAAAATTTCAATTTTAACAACGATTTTATAAAGAGTCGTTACTTTAACCAGAAAAACGTTCCCCTGACCCGATGCTTGGTGCTCAGCATAAGCAATGGAGTAGGGAAAACAAGCCAGATACTAGACACAACTGGAAAAAAGGCCGTGGTCGGCCCGACTTAAACCCGAATTGGTTGGAAACTGAGCCGTAAAACCTCATCTAACTAACTGACCCTGATTCCGTGGTCACTTCCAACCAGGAAATGCATGGACAACTATTGACCCCTATCCTGGTTAAATTTAACCAGGATGTTTCTAGAGTTTGGAAACTACAAGGATAATCATTTCCTGAAATTCAACATAAGTACTGGAAGCCTGTACTTACCTGTTTAGATCGCTGTGAGGTTGGGCCATAAATCAATCAAACTCGATGAAGTCATAATAAAGGTCGAGTAAAACAGTGCGTGGTATTACGTGCCTGGTATTTTACTGTCGACTTCCCCCAGCCCCCCTCACTGTTTGACAGGCCATTTTACTCAGTAATACATGTGCTTAACACCACTGTATGATGAGTATAGTGTCGTCATTCACACTAACGATGCACATTATGATTTCGTGAGAGTTACAGTGTTTCAGTTAGTTTTAAACTATATAATAAAGCGGATACATAGTTGGGGAATTTGTCCCATTTGGCGAGATATTTGGTTGCAGTACCGTAACTTATAACGTAGAAGAATGATCTATTTACGATATCATAATATGACATAAAAGGTGTGCCACATAATGGCAAATGCCTTCAGACAGATACTCATATCCCGGACCAGTTGAGACTTTTGCTAACCCCCAAGTAAAAGTCATACTTGGAGTGACGAGTATCTGTCTCTAAGCAAATAGTTTTGTGACGTACTTTTTACGCCCCATAACTGGTAAAAGTTGCATAAGAAAATAATTTCATGTCGCTTTTAGCCGCATTTTCGAAGCTGGGGCATATCTTGTATTCGATCTCGTTATGAGTCATTAAAGTATGCCACATAATGATTAAAGTCCCACTCAAGTCGTCTTGTGACATTCTTTGTATGCCACATAACGAGTAAAAGCTGCATGAACAATGTAATTCAGTGATTTTTTTTTTTTGCGTTCCTTCTATAATGTCAAAATATTGACATACTAAAAGCCATGTAGTTTCAGAGCCCCAAAATGTTTGGATAAGTTCACATTCTAAAGTATGTTGGGAGAAGCTCTTTACCCGATCATTGAACGTCTCTGCTGGTTAGGTTGAATATATATGGCACACGGGCCCAAATCGCGTAAGAAATACTCAGCATTCATCTTCCTATGTACTATCCAATGGCTTAAAGGCTGGTATATTCAGAGAGGATAGGGGGATAAATTTCCCACTTTTTGACAAGGGGCATGGCCTTCACAAATACGCCTCCGATTTTCAAATCTAACAAAATACATTTAATATGCTCTGTTTTATTATTTTTTAATAAGTTTTGAAAAGTGTGAAATTAAATAAACCATGAATTAACTTATATGACCTCGAAATGCTATTTTTATACGCGCTTCGCGCATCCTTACCTGTATGGGTGTCTTATGATTATTAGTCAGATTAAAGGGAAATATTGCGTTTGAAAGGATATCATAAAATGACACCAATGTAATCTCATTGTAGTCTCTTCCCCTCTCAAAACATGAATCATAAATAACTTGTGACAGGTCAACACAAATCTCACGAAATATGGAGAAAAAGAAGCAACAATTTCTTCATCGAACTGGCTCATTATCGAACGATAAGCCTCACCTACATTGCAACGTTTTGTATTGCTACATATTCATTTAAAAAGAGCGATACATGCATGAGGTCATATTTCCACTTATTACGCAATACATGTGACCTTTCTAACCCTGTGTTTCATGCTCACAACGAACTACCACCTGACCACAGCAGTTTCCGTACGGTTTGTGCTGTACTGTGGGTTATTGCAGTTTACCCAGGGAGATGCAGTGCCAACTTCCTGGTTCACCATGCTCTTCACCTCTCACACAGTGAGCATTACTCACAGGACGGTTTTACTTTATGCACTGAAGACTTCAACCAGGGAGTTGCAACTCCCTGCTTGAACATGTTTTTGCTACGTAGCATTACAGGTTCGTGAAATTTTTGTTTCCTTCTAGGGCCTAACAAATAGTAACAGTTGCGCATCAAGAATCTCCTTACTGTTTCGAAAGCGATGCAACTCGCTATGGGCCAAAGGCTACAATTAGAATTACAGTAACTATTACTAGTTTGTGAATAGTATGATACCAGGGAGGTGGTAAGAACCCCCTTAGTATATTAACTGTAGTTCAGTTCAGACAGTTTTGTACTAATTCTCAGTAGTTCGTAATTTACGAACATTTTGTACATACTGTAGAAGGCGTCTGTTATTGTCTGACGCAGCGTAATAAAAGGATTTGATTGGTGGATTTCAAATCAGGGGTAACGGAGGTGTGGTTTTGCATGCATAATTGTTTGGGTGAACAAATCTGTCAGTTGTCACAGAAAGATTAATTACTTGTTAATTAGTGCTTAATGGGTAGAATTTTTTCCCCAGTTACCTCTCTTTCATCGAACGGGATCCGATCGTATGTAAAAGAGGACATGTTCAAAGCCTCACAAACACAATATTTCCCTTTAAGTTAGAGCATGGAAGTACTACCTCGGAGGTAGTACTTCCATGGTTAGAGCTAGATTAGTTTGCCAACGTCCCATGCAACTCATACCACCACCTATCCTCTCGAAAGACAAGTGTAAGCGTATTTACCCGAGGAAAGCTCGTGACGGATTTGAAAGGGTTTGGATAGCTCAACTTACTGACTGCTGAAAGGGCAAAGTGAGTGTGAGGAAAAAACGGGAAGAACGTTATTCTACTGTAATTGTGATAACTTTTGTAATGTAGGATGGCGGAAAACACTCCGCTCTGTCTTAAAAATGTTTTTGGCGGGCTTCGATCGCGCTCACCTACAGAATGTTACTTAGTTTCGTCATTGGCAATTCCTTTGAGACAGCTTGAGCAGTATTATCGCTCTTGCCACTCCTTTACCATGGAAGTACTTCCATGCCTTTACCACCATCCACCTCTCCGGCCCGAATACCTACTCACCATCAAAATCACCGGTCATTGGTACAAATGAAACTACAAAAATATCAGTCAAGTTCCCATTTCGAAGTCTGTAAACTTTGGAGCAAATCCAATGCCATTTTCAGAGGGTGAATGATTAAAGCCATACACTCGTCACCCCCAAAGTATATTTTTAGTGAGGGGGCATCAAAATTCTCAGTTGGTGACTCCTCTTTAATTGACAGCAAAGTTTGAAAATTCAAAAGATGCAGAGTAGCTCACATTCCATACAATGCAGGGAGAGAGTGCCTGGATTTCATATTATAGCCTTGAATACTCACCAGGACATGTCCTTGAAGCAATAAACATTATAAAATAGGTTTGTATTTGCACAAGGAGGAGCTTTACAGTTATGGGAGGAGCTTCAAGATCCAAAATTGGGAGAGCTGGAATTGTCTGGGATGACGAGACTTGCCCTTTAACACCACCGGGAGAGCGTTCCAGCTGCTGGCATTGTGAACCGTTAGGTCATTTCAACTTGAATCCTTCCCTTTGATAAAGTTCTGTTGCAACTGGACTTATGGGGGCACACTAGTATTAGCTTCTCCATTGACTTACACACTATTTTGTCTTGAGTAAATGCCCCCTATAACCTTGTCAAAGTTCACAGTCCACACAAGCCACCCCTCAAATGAAAGCTGACGAGTTGGTCTATCATGGCACAACAAATTTATTATAGCATGACCCTTTAGATTTTGAGCTACAAGGGGATGAAGTTCAGAGGGCATACATCCACCCATATTAATCCGCAAGGTGACTGGAAATCACCATATCTTCTAACAATTTTAAAAACGGTCTGAATCACTTTCAATCAATCCAAATTTTGCACCATCCACACATTAACATGCCCTCTTACTTATTCAGGAAGAATCAGCATCAAGGGATTATCTTAACATGAGTAATTCACAAATAAAGAAGACTTAAAATTGACAGTATACTTTGGTACTACTTTTCTCGAGTGGGCTGTTTGGGCTAATGGTGGTGTGCCCCCTTATAAAGACAACTTACACACGGCCTTCTCTGAGTGTCACTCCGGCACGTAAGCTTAGGAGGGGATTGAAGAAAAAACTCGAAAACGCCTCGTCCCATACGTCAGGGTTACTCTAACTGAGTAGCATGCAGCCAGCAGAACACAGTCACACTCGCTTCCACACACCTGTTCTTTCTAAAGCAACTTGTTAATAACTTTCGAGCTCAATATACTTATGGCCTTTATGAAACTATCAGCAATCTAATGAATGATGTACAATGCGTATCAAAATGGTACTACAAATCTTTATAGGAAACAGAAAAAACGATGCGTTTCTGTCTGAAATATTTCCTTTACCACCCCTCCTCCCCCCATCCCCCTTCACAGGCGTATGGACACAAACTGTCAACATTACTTTCTAAAATACAAACTATTAAGTCGTTCGAGATGCCATAAACATAGCTGACAAGTAATATATGGTGACAGCACGTAGAATCAGGGAGGTTTTACAAGGACCTCCTGCAGGCTTAGAATGATGTCAATTACACTACGACGGTGTCACAGAACGTTAGGTACGCTAATGGTATAGGGTTCCGTGGACCTTAACATCGCCAGACCTCACTGAACCAGATACGGCTAGTGTACCTTACGTTCTGACCCACCGTCACCCTCCTTAGGAACTTTTGTGAGGACGCCCTCTATTTACTCAACACTTTGATCTATGCAACACTCGAGTGTACAAGGTTCTGTTGACATGCGCCCTTATTTTAACGAAGAGTTAATATACAAATATACTGTCTTGAACAAGACTATTGGCTTTGCGACAAAAGCGCTATGTAGTGGTGAACATCTTTCGTAAAGTTAATAAATTTATAATGCTCGAAATTTTTCTTGAAGAAATATCAAGTTTTTGCCCAAAAAGTTTTCATGTTTGCAGAAAGTGTGTAAGTTTCAATTGTTTCCACGATTTTGTCCACCTTTAACAGTGGTCCTCCTCCACAGAGATTTTCGAAGGCGCTTGTTAAGAGCCACGTATAGTAAAGGGTCCAAGGCGCAGTTGAAAAACAGTAGCCACTTGACGAAGATGCCAAGGCCATGACTTGGAACCAGGTCCCAGACGCAAGTAGTATGAACGATGAAAAATGGCGTCCAACACACAAAACTGGATGAAATAATTAATCCACCTGCAGAAAAACAAGAAATATGACATTTTGTATAATTAATTGACAAATACTATGATAAGGGGGCGGGATAAGTAGTTTACAGACTATAAAATTTAACAAAGTCGTGATAAATAGGGATGTTTTGTAACGTGGCAACCGTCCATTGGTCCGCATCCCCTCCCTCCCTCCTAGTCGATCCGCCACTTGATAGAGGACAGTTTTTGCTCCCCGGGCGGATTCGAGTTTGTCGCTCTGTATAGGGAAAAACCTGTCAAAAGAGGACACCGTGTTTCCTTTTTTTATTTCATCGAACAAAAGGGCTACCCACCGTTGTGTCGCCCGGGACTGTCAGCTCCCTCCCCGAGCCTTTGGTTACGCTAACGCCGCTAGCTGTCTTCTTACAATAAAGATAGGGTACTTTCACCATATTAGCTGGAAAGTTACCCCAAAAACTTATTTTTCCTAATTTTTTATAATTATTAGTTTCACCAGGTCACCTAAAATGGCTTTGAAACTTGCCTACAGTCTAAACATGGAATCAGTGACTGTGCTGCCTAAGAGTAGGGGTCCTTGACTTCTTCTACCGATAAACCATTTCATATTTCCCTTTTCCCACCGAGTAACATTATCGAATACTATACCTCAAGTAACCCTACCAGTAGCGTAGCCACGGGCGGCCTCGGGGGGCCTAGCCCCAAACTTTCTCCAGGCCCCCCACAAATTTGAAGGTTATGTGTTAAATGTCTAGTAAATATCACTGACGGATTAGGCCTATCATTTAAATTTCTATCTTTCTAAATTCTCACTCATTTCAAATTGTCAAATTTCCCGATCTAAACAGGTTAGTAAAACTCTTAGGCTATAACAGGTTTCTGTTTCCAACCTTTATCAGGTTTATGCGTCGACGCCGGAGGTATTTTTCACAACGAGAAATAGATTTCTCTGTTTATTATAGGCTGAGCCATTATACAGGGCCGACAATTCTGGACGAAAGCACAAGCTAACAAAAACTAGTCACGGGCTAGTCACGGCTGCTTGGAATATCTGTACTCTTTGTATGTTCTTTAAAAAGAACCATTTAGAGTTGATAATCAATTAAGCAAGCCAATTACTAGTCGTCGCGGATAATTATAAAATTTTGCCCCTGCTTTTTTTACATTTAAAACACATCGCAGCTCTTGCAAAACTTTAATCCAGGGACGCACATCTGTAATACTAACTTTGTGTTCAAAGTAACCCTTCTCACAAGTCTAAATGTACTAAAACTCAAAAGCATTACACTGGAAATTTCACTTCGAAACAGTTTTCCTGAGGCTTCTGAAACACTAAAACCTAGGAGCTTCGGGGCTTCGCCACCTGGACCCCCACCGGGGCTTTTCCCCTGGACCCCACCAGTGGCCCTAAGGAGGGCCCCACCCATTTTGGCTTCGCGCCAAACTGTGCACGCTAGGCGTGCAGTTTGCCCCCCCCCATGTGCTCTGGCCCCCAGTTATGAATTTCTAGCTACGCCACTGAACCCTACGGTACGTATACTTACAAATAGTGTGGCTAGTGTAGCTTGTATGGGACTACTCGAGCACTGGTACCAGCTGCACCTCATTTTTGAACTTCTCTACCTTAAAGGGTCTCATTGAGTTGCTATTGAATATTTTGTGACAAGTTTTGAAGGAAAAAGTGCATAGCAATGCTTCTAATTAGCCTCATTAGCCATTTATTACTGCTTATAGTTACCGAAAACATGAAAAATTGTAGTTTTTATGGGCTTAAGAGTTTGTAATTTGCGATGCTCGTCCAAGCCCTAGATAGATTAGCCTCTCTGGAAAATACAACATATATTTGCAACTTAAGACTTGATTATAACAGGCCTGTATACACGAGCAACACTCACAAAACATTTCCAAAACATTCACTTGCCACAAACCCCAAAACACGCTTGTTTTTAGTTTGTTGCACCAGGGAGTTCTTGACAACTCCCTGGTTGCACAGTGTAGACAGGGTATGAAACAATTTGAAAACGTTTTGAAAATGTTGCAGAAGAAATGTCATGTCAATTCTTTAAAAACAAGTTGCAGGAATGTTGCATGTTTGAACCAATCAGAAGTGCGAAGTTTAGTTTGTATCAGTTGTTGTTTCATGACCGGCTCAAAGTCATATTATACCGAAATGTTTTGGAAATGTTTTTGGAATGTTGCTCGTGTGTACAGGCCTTAAAGTCTGCAACATTTCTACAGCACCTTTTGTTGCAGAAATGTTTTGTAAATATTTTGGGAATGTTGCTCGTGTATACAGGCCTTGAAAGTGGAGTCTGCAAATTAAGTTTGTATAAGCTCCACTCATTGGTTGTATTTGAAAAGGGGTTGCATCTGATTAATAGTGTCTGGTCACGAATTTTGAATAAATGATTTTAATCATTAATTACCCTATCATTGCCACTTTAGGTGTGCGTTAGATGTTCAAAATCTCTTACTTTGATCCTTTGTCATCAAAAAACTCAACAGGTGTTACAAAAAATCATGAAATTCGGAAACCAATTCAAAAAGCCCCTTTAAGACCAAGCGAAGACCTCCTGCTCCAAAGGAAGCATCCCTTTTGTAAATGTTGCACTAAAAAATGATTAAGTTTCGCCCTTTGATATTTAAACACAACAGATAGGCCTAGCTTGATGGGTACCACAATCCATAAAATTTTTCTTCATTGGACATAGGGAGGAAGCCTATCACTCAGTGGCGGCGCTAGGGTATTTTGATAAGGGTGGCAAAGCATGGGGTCAGTGATCGCTGTCCTGAGGGAGGGGTCTAAGAGGAGGGGTGCCCCTCCCTTTTGAGAAATTTTTGGTAATTTAAGGTTGCTTAGATGCAAAATGGTGCTGTCTTTGGGATATTTTTGGAACTGATCATATGTGGCTGGAAAATGTTCATAATTTAACGAATTCTAATATTTTGGTTAGGTGAAAGAAGGCTGTCCTGGGGGCAGGGGTCAAAGAAGAGGGGTTCTCCTCCCTTTTGAGAAATTTTTGTTAATTTAAGGTTGCGTAGCTGCAAAATGGTACTGTCTTTGGGATTTTTTGGAACTGATCATATATGGCTGGAAAATGTTCATTATTTAGTGAATTCCAATATTTTGGTTGGGTGAAAGAGGAGACAAGCCTTTGTCGTTAAGAGAAGGATCATCATCACCATCGCCGTCGCCGTCGCCGTCGTCGTCATCGTCATCATCATCATCAATGTTAATAGTTGCAGAAACCCATTGTTCATAGGTGCAACGGGAACTTGAAAGAGGGCTAGCAACATGCCAAGACGATACCTGAAAATGTCTAGACTCTGCGCATCTACTTCATTATCTGATAAAGTGTTCCAGTTTGTTATAGCAGAGGGAAAAAAAGAATGATAATTCTGAGGGGGCGGGGTTGCAGTTAATATATTTGAGGGCTTTACCATTTTTATTTACGTGGATTTCAATTATGTTTGTGAAATCAGAATCTTTGAAACGAGTCGGTTTAACCTGAGTGTCGTCTAGTTGGCAATGCAGTTAGGAATTTGTTGGGTTGGACAGCTGGGAAATGGTTATTAATTATTTATACTTAAAAGACAATTTATCAGTTTTCCTACGATTTATACTTAAAAGACAATTTATCAGTTTTCCTTCGATTTTAAAGAG
>WURT03175247.1:0-10384 GCA_009936505.3 Holothuria glaberrima | reverse complement strand
ATCTTTTATAATCGACCGAACCCACACAGGTGGTCTCTTCAAAGGGTTGAGCAACAGCGGCGTTGCCGCTCTAGTTACATACTCCAGAGACTCAGCATGAGCTGCAACCCTAGACCCCCAATGGAGTGTTGTCCCTGGATCCCACCAGGAGCCCTACTGTGGGCCCCTGATGCCCAACGCCTGCAGGGGAGCGCTGCGAGTCACTAAGATGTCTACAGTAACGCCCAGCGCTTCATTTTGGTGTGCCCTTCCGGCGGACCGCTTGGCCCCCAGTGCCTCCCCCACTTCGAAAAGTCTGGCGATGCCACTTGCTAGTATTATACTGGATTAGATCCCACGTCCATGTGGCGTTATCAGTGGCGGCGGAACCGTGGGCTTCGGGGGCTAAGCCTCCCAATGAAAAGTGAGGGGGTTAAAGGTATGTTCAGCCCCCCAATATTTGCCAAGTGCAGACATGAGATCCATATTCCAAGGCTGGGTACATGTAGCTTAGAACACTCGGGAAGTGCCTTTTCCGACCATCTGAGGGATTTGTAAAGCCAAAAATTTTCTTGTCCGCTCCGCGCCAACTGATGGTGGCGCTCCGCTTAGAAACATGCATTACCATTTTTCATAGATTGATTTTTTTTCATTAATTGAGAAATTGCAGACATGAGATCCATATTTCAAGGCTGTGTACATGCAGCTTAAAACACTCGGAAAGTGCCGTTTCCGGTCATCTGGAGGGTTTGTAAAGCCAAAAATTTTCTTGTCCGCTCCGCGCCAACTGATGGTGGCGCTCCGCTTAGAAACACGCATTACCATTTTTCGTAGATTGATTTTTTTTTATTAATTGAGAAATTCAGACATGAGATCCATCTGTCAAGGCTGGGTACATGCTGCTTAAAACAATCGGGAAGTGCCGTTCCCGGCCATCTGGAGGGTTTATAAAGCCAAACATTTTCTTGTAAAAAAATTTTCTTCCGCGCCAACTGATGGTGGCGGTCCGCTTAGATAGTCTTCCTGGCACTCAGCCCCCCCCCCCGCCCCAATATTTTTTTCCGTTCCGCCGCGCCTGGGCGCTATTGCTTCAACGCTAATATGATATATTGTGGCCATAATTTCAGTCCCGTTTGCTCACCTTGGCTTTTACGGAAAAATATCCCAACACACTTCTGTATATTTTCACTCTTATATTCCTTGTAAAATTACAATGCTAACAGGCGTCGTTGACAGCCTCTGAATGTTTCAGACAAAGAGAAAGTGACAGTTCAGCACGTTTGCCCTTTCAATTCCAAGGAAAAATTTATTTAGAAGGGAAAAGAAAATCTATGTAAGTCAAAATAATTTGCAAATTCCTAAGATAACAGATACATTTCCACAATGACCTCTAAGATTTTATTTAATTTGAGTGCGGTACTTTTCTGAAAATATTAATCGTGTTTCGCTCATTGTGAGCAGGTGAGAGGTCGAATATTTCTACGTTATATTTAGTACGTTAAATAACTCATGTGTCACTGCACGTGCAAACTACATACGAGGTGACAATGTCAAATTTAATCAACACAATGAGGCTCGGCAACAACGGTATGAAGCAATCACATTCCATGAATAGCATTTGTGATGACACAATGATTTGAAGCTAAGTTCAATGAAAAAAAAATCAAAACATTATTTTGTCAGTTCATGGCGAAAGTGTATCCATGGCGAAAGTGTATTAATACATTTACAAAGAATAAATATGTTGAATTCCGCTCATTCTTCTCAAGCTGTTCGTGCAAAAATGCGATCACTGTGAAAACCTTGGTGAACTCAAGTGTCATTTAGGGGTCAACTGCTCTTAGGAAGGGAAAAGTTTTGGCGCGCATCGCAGGTGTGTGCACACTTCATAGTGATTGAGTGGGGCTGTCTGATGTGGGCTTAAATATCATCCCTATGGTCACCCCAAACCAACTTCTGGTGTTGGAATTGGCTACAAAAATTAGATTAACTGGTACCCTCTTTGCAGTGTCGGTTTAGTTCTGTGACAAAACTCCTGGTAAGAAGGTCTGCTCTAATTGCAAGCAGGGGCGTACGCAGGGGGGGGGCATTGGGCCATGCCCCCCTCACGGATGCCAATTTTTTTTTTAGTTCCTAAAAATACGTAAATTTTTTTAACACAAACTCTACTTCAAAATTGCCCCCCATAATATGAGAAATCACTCATTGATTTTGATTTTTCACACAGTAAATTATTTGAAAAAAAGGGTCCAGCCCCCTCCCAATATTGAACAAATCGCCGTCCTTGATGTCTTTGATCAATTTTGAAATAGTTATGAGTTCAGATTTTTCATAGATATCAATGAGTTTGCTGTTTCAACACTCTCTTTAATTCCTTTAACTGACCTAGAGAGAGAGCAGCTGTAATGTTTCAAGGTTTTGTTAGACTTTAATTAAAGAATGGTGTGAATGTCATGTGAAAAGATGACCGGCTATTCCTTGATGTCAGTGCATATATTGCACACTTAAAGAGGGATTTGCATCACCCCAAGTATACTTTTTACTTGGGGGTAAGCAAAAGTCTCTGTTGGTGACTACTCTTTGATTGACAGCAGAGTTACAAAGTTCAAAAGATGCAGAGCAGCTCATATTTATACAGCATGCACAGAGGGTGTTTTGATTACACATTAGGGCCGTTGTATACTCACCAAGATATGGCCTTAAGCAATAAACTGTTTGTGTCTGCACATGCAGACAAGGAGAAGCTAAAGACATTTATGGGCGGGGCTAGAACTAACTTAGTTGGGAGAATTGAAACTGTCTTTGAAGAGAAGATTTCCCCTTTATTGCTTGCTGAAATGAACACTTACTTTTGAAGGTATAAGTCTTGAGCCATTATCCTGTTTACGTTGACGTTTTCCTCAACTGTTCATGTTTTGATACTGATGATACCGTTAAAAATACTGAAAAGCTACAGCCTGTCTTGCAAAATCTTGGGGCAGACTGCCCTCCAGAAATTTCTCTGAGGTCGAAATTCGGGCTGGAAACGACAAAAATTCGGGCACAGAAGAGGTGAGATTCCGGCTGAGATGAAGTGTAAGTGAAAAGAATGTCCGAAGTTTCTACTGAGATCTCGAATTTTTGATCGACTGCCCGAAAAACGTGCAAAAATTTTCGGGCGCTTCGCACGCATGTAGTAGTTTGGTGGTCTATTTTATGCACCTGGACTTGGGGTTACCAGACGTCCAGTTTTAACCGGACATGTCCTATTTTACTGGTTCGCGCAGGCGTCCGGGCGGATTTCTGAAATTGCCCACAATGAACGAATTTCATGTATTTCTCACAGGATCTGACGGGTTTTCCCTTAATTTGCTTTGTGGGCTACATATTTTGAAAGCTTTACTGGTCATTCTATAGGCCTGAACGTTCAAGTAATATGTCGATGCCGTGAAAAGAGAATAAAAATAGAAGAAAACTAAAAGTGTCCTATCTTGTATTTCTTCACAAATACAAGTAGTATATACATTCAACGTCCCGCATTTGCAAGTTATATCACGTACTTCACTTGTAGCGACCGCAAAATGCATCGCGCGGGCAAAGGCCTACCTACTGTTGTGCAATGAGTATGGCGTTTGCTACCTTCGTTACCGGAGAGCATGGTCTGACAGCCGCGTGTTCCGAGACTGTGGGAGACATGCACCACACAAGGTATGAAAAACCTGTGCACCAGGCCGCCGTTAGCATAGACACGCTCCAAATATATGCGCTACCCTTTCTGGGATCCCCCTCATCGTGACGTCAAGTTTTTGGTAGGGTGACATGAGCGCCGGTCAGAACTCTAACTAAATTATACTTCATTCATGTTAAATAAACTCTGGTTAAAGCAACAAATATTGCACCATTTTGCATCTAGACACCCTTGAAAACCGAAAAATTTGCAAAGGGGAGGGGGAGACCTTTGCAAATTTTTCGGTTTGGAACCCTCCCCCAGGACGACGATCCATGTCCTCTTTTCCAGAAAATAAATATGGTAACCCTACCTGAACTGCAACGAAATTCGGGCAACTTTTTGAGATTCGTGCAAAAACTTTTCTGCCCCCCCAAATTGGAAGAGTCCCTTACGCCTATATGGTTTCTAGTGATCACTGGTCAAATCAATTTGAAATGAAATTGATCTTGCGCATACGGTATAAGAGAAGTTTTGAGTGTTTACAGACAAAATATAGCCTACAAAGATTTGTAAATAGAGTAGAAAAGTGGTATATCGGGCTAAAGGTGAAAGCATTATCGGAGTAACTTAATAGTGCAATCTCCTGGAGACAGTGTCGGAGCGTCTGAATGACCCTCTGCAATTATGGTCAGCAAGGAGATTGCATGAAGATATACCTACAACCATGGCCGTAGGGGCCGGGGTGGGGGCCGCCGTCCCCCACATGTCTGAAACATGACTAAATCGGGCAGATATTTTGTCTCAGTCGGGCGGTAAATTGGACAATTAAATGAGGTCTGGAGTCGGGCAAAAATCACCGCCGTCCAAGAGAAAAACAATCCAGTACAGCCATGACCTAAGCAACCTACTCTGAAGACATTTGAAATTGACATGCAACGTTCATGAAATATAACGTTTAAGTGGACGCCAGCTGATGATATCAAGACATGAGTTTAGAGAGAAACAATTTAAAATAAGTAATAAAGTATTAAAACAATCACCTGAGCCTAAAAATAAAAAAAAAACTTTGAAATTTGTGACATCTTAGCTATTACTTGCGATAGAAATTAAACTTAACAAGGTCAGGCGGTGTCATTCTTATTCATTGTTAATTTGGTTATAAAAACGTAAAATATATTTAGATGTTATACTTGGAATGGTACTTCTGCGTTTGAGATAAGGCGAAACACTTTCAGTGTTCGTTTTGTACTAAAGGTTTTTTATTAGATTTCCCGGTATAGATTTTGTAGGTAAACGAAGCACTATCATTACGTACCCGTATGTGCAAATTTTTCATTTATCTCGATAGACGCCTACATAAAGGCGCGCCTTCATAGTTGCCTGGTATCATATAGGAGGCAATGCTTCCTTCTAGTTGATCCACTGACGATGAGGTCATCCCTAGGAAAGTATTTTGCTCTAAAAATATCTTGATAATAAATAGACTAGTAATAAGTAACTACAGCAATGAAAAGCAATTGGGGAGTTGTCACGTCATCCAAAGGATGCACAAAGCATGTAATGTGTTCTATCTGTCGATTCTGCCATTGGCATGTTAAATAATCCTTGAACATATCCACGTTCATGTCCAAATAGGACTTGACTGTGGATAGGCTATTCTGGAAGGGCTTGTTTAGGCGAAATCCCCTCCAGTCATTCGATAAGGTTTCCGCAATATCTGCATTAAATAGAAGTAATAACTCTCTTTTTTATGATGATTCAAATACAAGGCAAAAAATCGTACACAATATAATTATAGACACCACAATTAATGATCCGACGATCAACACCAACATGGCATCATCCATCGGTGGGTTGTGATACGAAGTTGGGGTGATCGCATGAGTAGAGACGGGCACTGGTGTTGAATATGAGCAATCCTGGGGCAGTTTGGCGTAATAAATGCTTTGGTTCTGCAGCTCTTTAGGGGATTGACATGATGGGAAATGTGGGAGAGTCACCCGCGAGAGACTCATCAAAAATTTTAATAGAGGCACTGCCTGGCAGTCACATAAAATGGGGTTACCATGGATGAAAAGTTGTACGCCTGTTTTCAGACTATCTAAAACATACGGATGAAAGATCTGGATACGATTGAACTGAATCTCCAAAACGTCAATATTTTTAAGATGCTGGAAAAGTTGCCTGGGAATAGTTTCAATTTCGTTGCCGCTCATATCAATAACAGTAACGTTAGGTACACTTCGGAATGTGTTCTCTTTGATATGACGTATACGATTATTTGCTACATTTATTCCGTTTAAATGTGGAAAATGATCGAAAAAGAGAGGTGAAAGTATCTCAATGACGTTAAACTTTAATGAAAGAACTAATGCTGGTGTTTCATTGCTTTTGGAGGACATAGTTGGTGGGTCTTTGATGCTATTTTTACTGTAATCGATGGTGTGTAAAGATTTTAATTCATTAAATAGGAATAATTCAAGCCTTTCAAACAAGTTAGAGCTGAGTCCCCAAAATGTTAATTTTGTGTGCTTTTGAATGTGATCGTTCACGTGTACGAGTCGGTTGAATGAAAGATGGAGATATTTCAGGTTTGGCATAGAATCTAGAACTTTCGATGAAAAGTAAGAAATTCTGTTATATGATAAATCTATCGTTAAAAGATTTTCCAATCCTTTGAGCTGTTCTGCTCTCACAGCCGTTATACGGTTACTACTCAGAATCAAATCACTGAGTAAAGAGAAATTCCAGCTTCCCTCTCCAATGCTTTGCAATTTGTTACAATCTAAATAAAGGTACCTTAAAGATATTAAGTTGGTAAATTTCTCCACTGGGAATATTTGTAGGTCCCCAAACGACAGTGAAAAAAGTTTCAGTTGGACAAGATCCTTTAAATAATCAGACTTGAGATTCCAAAGATTTGATATTTTGTGATTGTTGAATGACAGCTGTTCTAATTTAGTCAAGTTATATAAAAACTTCCACTCTCCGTCACTGATGAACGAATTGTTTGTATTAGCTATGGTCAAATCCGTAGAGGCCTGTGGAATCTCATTCGCAAAGTTATTGACATCTGTCAAATTTACTCCATTACAAATAAACGCTGTTCCTAAGGTACAACATCCTGAAGGGGAAGGTTTGGTGCAATCATCGTAAACAGGGTAATGATTTATACAAGCCTGATGGCTAATAGATATACGACATAACAGCGAAAGGAAAAAGACCGTGATGCTTAACATAGTTTCTCAAGAAAAAGGGTACGGTACGTCAAAACCAAAGTTACAATATGAAAGAACCTGTTGGAAGGCACTTTTCTGAAGTCTATTAATTGATGAACAAAGTTGCATGAAAATATTTCAATGGAAAATCACTAAAAACATGAAAATCAGCCGCTGGTATCACCTTAAAGAGACTTAGGATATGTGAACGGATGAATGCAGAAGTATAACTTAGCTGCCAGAAAGTCTGATTCGATATTTGCTGAGTAAACTGCGGTTATTCTTCAAATCAAAAACTTCGTTACACTGCTCATCCAGTAACATTTCAAACTATTCACCACGAATGGTAATTCCTTTGTGTCAAATCTGAGAAAAAGTTTTAACTAAAAGATAATATTACTTACGCTCTTGCTTAAATATTCGATGCACAATGCATTCATTAACGGTTCAATAGCTGATTGGTTGATTTTGACGACGAAGTAAATACAATCCAAGCCAAGGATGTTTCGCGCGCGATGTGAAAAGGCTAAAATAAAGCGAACTTAATTTTCTGGTAGATCCACGATGATGACAAAATTGATGAGGCATGTTCTTAGTGATTAATCCCCTTTCTATAAAATTCAACGAATGCTTTCCAAATTGTTATTTATATTCTATGGATTCGGTGAATCACGGAAGCAGTGTTGAAGTTCTCAAGATTCAAATTTTTACTTATTCAACGCCTTTATCAGTTTGATAACACTGGCCAATTTTTGGTCTTTAAATGGTTTTCCAGTGACAAAAAGCTCTAATTTCAGGAGGCAATTTCATATTCATTTTCATGAAAGGTTTCCGTTTTCTCTGAGATAGAACCTAAGCACGCCTGGTGGAATCTCAAATTTGCCAATAATATCAGACTACTTGTCGAAGATATGGCAAGTAGTCTGTCTGTTTTCTTCGGAAAAGAGGCTGTTAATGCCATGTTTGCCAATAATCCCCGACTACTTGTCGAAGGTTCGGCAAACAGTCTGCATTTTTTTTCTTTAGAATAGCACGTGCACGAGAATGTCATATTTGCCAGTATTTCGTTACTATTTCTCGAAGGTTTAGCCAGAAGCTTTACAAAAGAGCCGTCAGGATAAAAAAAATGTAAAGAAATTCCATTTGGAAGCAGAAATTGTTTGAAATGTAGTCATGCAAGTGAAGAAGCTGTTCATCAATAGGAGGCCGGTCTTGTGGCTCAGTTTTGAGGTCTTGGTCCTTAGCCTCGCGGGGTGATGCCCCAGCCTTGCCCTCGGGCCTTAGATATTTTATCCAAGGCTTTCGATGCCTCACCGAATGTTTTTTTTTTAAAGTGTTTCTCACCAAGTCTGTCGTAATATTGAATCGATGTTCAGAAGGGTTTGCACAGGAGGAGAACAAGGCTGTTGGGAGGAGAACAGGGCAGCTGCAACTCACACCCGTCAGGGACGTCTAGCAACAGCAACGTGTTTTAAAGGATGGGGAGCGGAGGGCACAGCCCCTACCTCCCTGGCTAAACGGGGAAAATCACTCAGTCGAGGAACTTAAGGTAAAGGGGAAGGGAGGGAGACGGAAGAGAGAGGAGAACCACTCGAAACTCAGAATAAGTTTGCCGAGTAGTATCATTTGGTTTTTTTAATCTAAACGTCTCAGAACAGCCCTGAGCATGTTAAGTTCCTCATCACGGCCAGTAAAAACAGCTAGTAAGTCTATCGATATCACTCCCTAATTGGTGCAAGAACTACTATTTTTTCGGGCCTAGGTTGCTGGTAATAACCAGGTAACAGTGTATGGCTAACAGTGTATAGGCCTAGTTGGAGTTGTATTTGAAGGAGAAATGATGAAACAAGCAGCGGTGAAAAAATTAGAATGTGATTTTCTGCACTCTGGGGATGCCAGATTTTCTCCTGATAGGCGGTGAAGACATGCGGCCAAGGGCCTGTAGTTTCGTAAAGTCTACGGCGTTTTGAGTCCCGAGTATCAGTGGCAAAATATGCCCCGGCACTATCTAAGCTGAGCGCCACCATGAGTTGGCGCGCAGCGTTCCGAGAAAATTTAAAAAAAAAATGCCTCCCAGATTGCAGGAAATGGCACTTTCTGGGTATTTTAAGTTGCATTTAAACATTGCAAATTTTGATATCTTATGTTTTAGAAATTTACAAGTGAGAAAATTCCTTACTATAAATTACATTTTTGAGAGAATAATTTGGATTTAAAATTACGTTTTATGAGGCCTTTTTGTATTTGTTTCAAATGCTTAGGGAACTGTTTTCTCGACTGGGTGGGAGTTGAACGTTGTTTCTGACCGCCGTCCTGGGGGAGGAGTCTAAGGGGTGTCCCCTCTCCTTTGGAAAATGTTTGAATATTTGAGGGTCCTTAGACGCAATTTGGTGTAATATTTTGCAAATTTTGAGGTCTATTTTTCCTCTTTTCATTTTTGCAGTGATCCCTCCCGCCATACGTTTAGGCGGACAAGGTGACCAACCTTTTCCATCTCGTTTATCCAGTCTAATCAACTTGGAGAGAATGCACAAATTAATGAATGAATAGTTACGCATTTGTCTCATAAATTAACGAAGTCAAGCAATTGTAAGCTATACAACTATCAAGTGTGAAGTTCTTAAAAGGAAATGTACACTTACGTATCGTTGTCACTAACAATGCTCAGAACATATGATAATGGACTGCCAGTGAAAAAAAAACACATTAAACACAGGAAACAATTGTCTTTCCAAAAGGAAGACTTTATTACACTTGAATATGCAAGGAAGAAGATGCAACCTAGCCTCGCTGGACTGTCGATATTATACCTTAAAAAGTAGTGGCGCCGGCAAAGGTTGGTGATGAGGGCACTACAGAAGATGATGCTTTAAGCCCACCCCAGATAAACTCAGCAAGTCGGTGAAAAATGTGCATATTCGCATCGGTGACGGTTTGAACTATGGGCAAATCCTCCCTTTGTCACCTTGTGCAGGTGAAGTCTTGGGGAAGGTCTAATGGGAGGGGGTGCCCCTTCCCTAGCGAAATTTTTGTTCATGTACGATAGTTTGATGCAAAGTAATGCTATTTTTGACAAATATATAATTGCTTATGTATTGGAAAACTCACAATTTAGTAAATTCTTATTTATGGTTGACCGTAAAGGAAAAGTGTGTTGTCTTAGTGGAGGGCTAAAAACTTATCCCCCTGAAAAATTCTTATTTAGATAAGGTTGCTTAGATGCAGAATGGTGGTATCTTTGGCAAATCTTTAAATTAATTACGTGCTTAGAAATCATTAATGATAATTTCTCATTTCTTAGTTTCATTTTGGCTTTGGCATTGCACTCGTCTTAAAAAAGTGTAACGACAAACCCGCGTGTTTGGTCTAGTGGTTAGAGCATCCGACTCTCACGCGGGAGGCCCGGGTTCGATTTCCAGGTCGAGTCATACCAAAGACTTTAAAAATGGAACCTTCTGCCGTATGTGCGTGATGCTCCGCATAAGCAATGGAGTAAGGGAAAACAAGCCAGTGAGCCACAACTGGAAAAAAGGCCGTG
>WURT03175236.1:0-10384 GCA_009936505.3 Holothuria glaberrima | reverse complement strand
ACTTCCTTTTGGTTTTGGTGGAGGTCATTTGGGGTCACAAGAGGTCAAAACCTTTTAAACATGATATTGTAAGGATATTAACTGCAAGAGATTTCATACTTGGCCTGTGGACTGTTTATATTTAGCATGTAGATTGCCATATAGGATAGCTGATCGTATTAAGTGGAGGTAAAAGATCATTTTAGGTCACAAGATTTGAAAAAGGTTTTGACCTTATTAACATGATATCTCAAGTAGGATAACTGTGACCGTGGGATCTCATGCTTGTCATCTCAAGATTTTGTGTCAAGATGCAGGGGTCTAGTGTGAACACGTCCTAAAATGATGTAGTCAAGAAGCATAAATTTGAGGGATGAACCTTGGTGTAATAAAGCTACCCCCTAGGCAACTTGGAATCACTAAGCCTTTGGGTTTTCTGGTTTATATGTAAAATTGGATATGTTATAACATTTTAATAAATAGTTTGATTTATTTGGAGTATTTAAGTAGAAGCAAATCGTGCCAAAAAGCATTTAAAGTAAAGTACTTTTTTATTGATGATATTATGCACACGTCAAATGGAACCTTCGACCCCCTCACCCCAGCCACCACGTCAAGAAAAGTCTTAATTGGACACAGATACAAAATCCAATCTTTGATGAGCAAAAGGGCCTGAAATGTGAATCTTCGACGAATAAAATACTGTTGCAGTGAATCGGTGTTGAATAATTGCAGCTAAAGAGTGAATCTACGTCCAATCAACATTGAAAAATAATCAGCAGATAATCCACAGCATTTGCAGTACTGCGAATGATCCAACGCCGAAGTGTTGAATCTTTGACTAACAAAAATTTCATGAAAAGGGAAAACTGAGTGAATCTTTGCCATAACTTTTCTGCAGTATTGTGAATCTGGGGTGGATCTTTGCCGTAAAATTTCATAAAAAAGTGGATATTTGTGACTGCTTAAGGTGGGGCAAGGGGGGGTCAAAGTTCTTTTTGATGAGTGCATGAAGGCAGACTTACATCGTACTCAAACAAATTGACAGTATCATTGCCTAAATTTTCAATTGATTGCAGTACTTTGACATCAAATAATGTTGTGTGAAATAATAATTTTAGTTGCCATTTTGTGCTGTAAAATGAAATATAATAATTACCTTGTAACCCAAGCATTAAATCAAGGGAATGGTCATCTGCGACCTTGGGTGGCGATTCCCGAAGGGACAAGGAGGGGACATGCCCCCCCCATGATTGAGAAATTGCCATTGATTTTTCACACAGTTAATTATTTGAAAATGGGGTCATGTCCCCCCCCCCACCATATTGAGATCAAATCGCACCAATGCCTGTGACAATGTTTTTGTTTTGCATTCTAATAAACTGACCCTGTTCCGATGCACACAGTCAAGAAACATTTGCCATGGGGAAAACTTAACAAGAGTTTGTTTGCCTGTTCAATTTTGCCTTTGTTCTTTTAGTAATATCCAGAGGTGGTATTCTTGACATACCACTCCAGCAGCTCCGTAAGAGTCACTGTTATACCCCCCCTCCTGCGAAGATGGTGGAAAAGGCACGCCAGAAACACCTTGCTCAGGCCAAGATGTATTCAATGTTGAAGGAGTTGCTTGGACAGATAGTCTTCATTTTTCTGGTCCTGGAAATTGCCTACATGCAGCGAGACCCAAACACATTCCTCATGAACCAAGGTTTGAAGAATGCCTTCACTGAGGATATTAAAGAGGTAGTGACTCTTTCAATCATTTTGGACGGTGGTTGTCAATCATAATTTAATTGGCTTGCTAGAGGGATACTATATAGATAAGAGCATGCTGATAAGGCTAGCTAAAAATTGACTTTTGCCATTTTTGGACCCACCATTCAAGTTTTATCTCCAAAGCAAGGGTATCAGACCAAACCAGCTTGAAATAAAGTTTCTTCTCCTGGTTTAAGGGCAGGCTGCACGTACTGCAGCGATTTTCAATCTGAAATCCGATCCGAATTTTTCTTAATGGAACCAGTTATTTTTAATTCAGACTATGTTCTAAGTATTTTCAATAACAAATGAGCACGTGCATATGAAAAGTGGGTGCAAAGTGAGCTGAAAAACCCGTATCTTGAAACCAACTTTATTCCTTTTTAACGTTTAATTCACTCTTCGGAGGGACACATCTAGCCCCACCCTTGAATCTACTGGAAGAAATACAGTGCCCACCGAGTTAAGTACTAATTAATGTAATAGATAGGCCTATGCATCTGTTAGTGCACTTCTATCCATTGCTATATGTAGCCTTACACTAAAAACTTCCAATACCACCAAATGTACAAGGATTCTGCACCTGGTTTATGTGTAGCGAAACGTGGGGGTTTAACTATGTGGATACTAGGGTTTTAGTAATATACTGGTTGTGATTCGCAGCAGTTTTTTGTGAAAGTGGTATAAACTGGAAAAACGATAGGCACTGTGGGCTAAATGCTTATCAATTATCTTTCAACTGATTCAGAATTTACATGTATGGACTGCCTAGCTGGCCAGATAAAATGGTCTCGTGGGCCGCATATGGCCCGTGGGCCAGAGGTTCCCCACCCCTGGGTTAAAGGATGGGTAAGGAGGATGTGGCTGTGAACATGCCATTTGCAGAGGAGAAATTGAATCAAGAAAGCTAAGGACAACTGTTTCAGGATAATGAATAGAGAGATAGATATAGCCAGGATTAAGGGGTTGCTCAAGAGGGGGTAACAATTTTTTAGTTTTCACTTTCTTTTTCCCTTGTGTGATGCTTCTTACCTCTGCACCTTTTCTATTTCTTTCTCCCATTCCTGGAAGAATGATGCCTTTTGTTTTCAAAAATTGAGTAAGTCTTGAAGAGGTCAAAGAGATTCATTAGGCACTCTTTTGCTTAGAGATCCAGCCCCTATTTTTAGAACCATAAACTGTGTATCTGTTACCTAATCCAATTAAATTTGGACTTCTGGGCCCTTCTCTCAGTAATTAAAGGCTTCCTGTGCATACTCAACACAAAAGATTTAACTGTGCAATAGGAGGATATGTCAATAGCTTATCTGTTGTGTAATCCACTGGACAAAGTTTTTCACTGGTCAGGGATTAAGTCAGTGTTACTCTATATAAAGTGACAGTGGTGTCTTACAACAAAGAAATGAGCAAATAAGTAGGTTTTTATTTCACCCGATGTGACCTTTGTGAGGTCTGGTCAGAGTGTTCTGATTTTCAAGCAGGCTAAATTCTAATGTTTATGAAAGGAAAGAAAAATAACAAACATTTTGTCCCCCATGCATTAGTTACCATCGGGCCTCCTGTATCTCCTTACTATTTCATCTTGAAAGTAGGGTAGTGTCACATTCAAATAGTACAATGTGCAAATTTTTTCAGCATTTATTGAAATTTAGAAGAATGTTCACTCTATTGGACACTTTCATTAATTATTCATTTCCCTAATGTGAGTTAATAGGAATTATATAACATGTTGTTTGCTGTCAGCTAGATTATGTGAAAGATTCAGTAAGTTCACTTTAATCCGAAATTTTACATCCTCCAATCTGTCTTTTGCCTTAAGTTATGACATAATTTTTTTAATTTTTTACATTTCTCAGAGTTAGGAAACCTGAAAAAGTTATGAAATTTTGAAAAAAGATACAATTTTCATGCCAGGTATGCAAAAGGTATGAGAGTCTTTCTGATTAAAAATCTTCGTTGAGAAGTGATGGAAATTTATGAAAAAAGAAACAGAAATACCATAACATGTTTTGTGCAAACAAAAATTTTCATAAACTGTGGTGCTTAAGTTAGACTTCAAGTATGTCCTGTTGGTGAAATGAAGTGATGATTGTAGATTTTGTAAAGTTAGAGTGACCTTCAAAGGGATAAATGTTATTTAGTAGGACCATTTAATTTTTATAAACGTGCTGGAAATCAAAGTACACGGCATCTTTTTTCTGGCCTATCTCTTTATTTTCATCTGTACCCCCACTCCATTTTTTTCTTAATTTTTTCATACCAACCAGATCTCAACATCTGATGATCTGATGGAGTGGATGAATGAGACATTTGTTCCTGTCTTGTTTGGGGGTGAGGATGGATTCATGGAGGATGACCTGGCTTTCCGGGTTGGTGGTCCAAGACTACGGCAGCTAAGATTTAGTTCAGGTAAATTTTTTTGTTTCTGTCTTCAGTTCTAATGGACATGGTTGATTCTTGTGAAAGTGTCCACATATGGTGGTAGAGAAGGGGGAGAGGTGGGGCTTCAATAGGAGAACAGTTGTCTCTCTCTGAAATATCTTAAATTCAGTCCTAGAAAAAGTCAT
Organism: Holothuria glaberrima; assembly: GCA_009936505.3. Classification (NCBI taxonomy): domain Eukaryota; kingdom Metazoa; phylum Echinodermata; class Holothuroidea; order Aspidochirotida; family Holothuriidae; genus Holothuria; species Holothuria glaberrima. Next base: position 6,083 of record WURT03175236.1, on the reverse strand, counting down.
ATCTTCCCAAGAATTGGGTAGCCCAGGGTTCCCACGTGGTCGGGAATTCGGGAAAAGGTCGGGAAAATGAAAAAGGTGTTTTCCAGGCATGGGAAGCCCTTGAATTTGCCTAACAGGTCTGGACATTTTCTTCATCAAGTTGTTCTCTATTTTTCTTGGGCTAAATATATTGTAGTGATCAAGGAAGTACCGTAAGTGAATGAAAGCTGAATGTGGTTAGAGATGATAAAATTAAAGATTATGCCGTGTTTCTAACATTAATTTCACTTCGCATACATCACGATCATGCTATCTGTGCTGCACGTACCAAGCTCATATATTGAACCAAAACTGTAAGCTCCTGCCACTCAGTGGTACTTTGAAACACGAGACTAGGGACCAACACGAGACCATTAAACAGGACTTAGTTAAAGTATTTTACACATGCATTGAGACTATTTTATAAAATGAATGACATCAGATAATTTTGGATGGCATTCACCTTTACGTTTGAGTTGGCTACCCTGAGACTGAAAGGTCTACACAGTAATATGTACTAATATAGTATCTTGAACTGAAATTTTTAAGGACTCGGAGGGATCGTAGGCACGGATTTTGGACAACATTCTAAGGGTTAAAGAAGCTTAGAATTGCTTTTCATCATGATTTTAAAGATACTAAAATAAGTGTTGATATCCTCACTCCATTTTGTAGCTTGTGTCAGTCAGGTTTGTGGGGTGAATGATTTGAATTTTTTTCTAATACCAGCAAAACTGGTGTGAGCTATTGTGATCACAGGCCATCGTATCTATTTCTATCCCACTATTTCTATCTGTTAACATTGCAAAAGTGGCCGCAATTCGAACATCATTCCATGGATCTTGATGGCACTTGGACAATGTTTCTTGGGTGGTAGGCCATTTTTGGCCGGTGTTGAGGGATGTTTGGTCCAAGGTCCCATATGGGCCGTATGGTTCATTTTATGAAATTCTGCAAAATGCTTTTCCTCCTACAGATTCTCTTGTACAATGCCCTGACGTTTTGTCATAATGATACTTGGTTAGTGGTTACAGCATCTTCAGGGTGTTCAGAAGATGGGCCGTAGGGTCCATTTTGTGAAATATTGCAAGTGATTAACTTTTCCTCCAGTTAGTGTTAAACAGAGTTAATGACCTGTTATAATAATGCTTGGTTAGTGATCTGTTTATGGTATTCTGGAATTTTGGTCCAGGTCCCATGTGGGCCCTATGGCCCACTTTATGAAAATCTGCAAAATGCTTCTTTAACTACACATTCTTTTGTAGAATGTTGATGGTTTGTCATAATGGTACAGGTTAATGGTACAGTATCTTCAGGGTGTACAGAAATTCTGGATCCAAGGTCCAAGATGTGCCCTAGTGTCCATTATGTGAAATATTGTAAAATGGTAAACCCTTCCTCCAGTTAGAGTTTAACAGTTGACCACCTGTCATAATGATGCTTGGTTAGTTACATGTTTATTTTTTCTGGAAGTTTGGACCGAAGGACCCACGTAGGGCCTAAGGCCCTTTCTATGAAATTCACATTGCGGCTTTCTGTGGACAACAGAATAAAAATCAAATTAAAAAATGATACATTTTCCATGACATTTCAGAAGCTGCCTTCAGGTTGTTGAAGACTTGAGGTCATAAGTCATTTGAGGTATGTCATTTAAGGTCATGTGATGCTTGTACTAGTGAAAACAAGAACCAAGGGACCCTTGGTTGAAGGTATGAGCTTCTGCACCATTGGTGCTCTAGTTTGTTTTTTGGGGGGGGGGGCATTTTAGTCCAAAACTGTAGGCACATGATGAGCTTCATTTTGCAGATCGGTAGCTCCTGAAATCGGTTGTATGGCAGACATTGCTTTGATTTCATAATGGTGACTGTAAGTCAAATTTTCATTTTCATTGGTTGGGTTGTTTTAGTTGCTAGATATAAAACCAAAGTTAGTACCAGGTAAACAAATTTAGGTCTAGCATATTGCCTGGGGCGTATGCCTCATTGTAGGTGTGCATATTTTTCACCTATCTATGGACAACAGGTGATAATTTGAGTCTTGAAAAAACTATTGAAAGGTCTGGAAAAGGTCTTGAATAGGTCTGGAATTCCATTCACCAAAAAGTGTGGGAACCCTGGTAGCCATACCTACTGGAGGGTGCTCTTCCACTAAGCTATCTTTCATTTGCCAGGTAATACTGTGGGTAAGTGAGGGTTTTATGTGTAAATAGTAGATTCCTAGCCAGGGAGTTTTGTGGATTATACTGGACATGCTACCTTTATTACTCTGAAAACACTTTTTTTTCATTTTCAGGAGGGAGGGGGGGGTGAGGGGTTCTTCATTTTCAGGAGCAGGTGGGTAAGGATTCTGGCTGAAGCTTTCCTTTGACATTCAGGGATAACAACCCATCTGGCCTTTGATCTTTACAAAAGTGGCGCCCCCTGTGGGTTGGGGGTTGTAGAATATGCCCACGGTGTTTCCCGCCTGTCGTAAGAGGCGACTAAAGGGAAGGACTTGCACCGTATTTGAACTTTATTTGAAGCCGAACTTGGACTTGGACCATTTTTGAAACCGTACTTAAACTTTACTTTTTTGTCTAGTTGACACTATATAACACATTCGTGTTGATGTGTCGTTAAATCTGATCTAACTAACTAACTAACTACAAAAGTGGCACAGCAGAAATATATTTCATATTGTCCTCCGGATTGTCACAGAGATGTTAAAGGCTTCAAGATTTACCATTTTTTTTTAATTTTTGACAGACATCTGTAAGATCCATTCACTCATGAAGTCCTTTGTGACAAACTGTCAGAGTACTCCAGATACAACCAGTTACAATGCATCATGGGTACCCAGCCACATGACTATAAAAGAAGCATCACCATGGGTCTACCAGCCAGCAGATGTCCTACAGGGTAGTTTTGCCACCAAATTAACTTCAGGGTCTCATGATAGAGGGGGGTATTCTTTGTACCTGGGGACAACTTTGGAGTCTGCTTTTAGCCAGCTTGGTTTAATTGAAGAGCTAAGATGGATTGATGAAAGAACAAGGGCAGTGTTTATTGAGTGGAATATGTTCAACCCAGAAACAAATCTGTTCTGTATTTGCAGTATATTATTTGAGAAGCTTGCCACAGGACCGTACACCACATCATTTGCATTTGAAGTCATGCGCCCTCTAGACTTACTGACAATTTACGATAAAATCAGTCTGAGTCTAGAAAGTGTGTATATTGTGGTAATACTTGTGATTATTTTGATAGAAGTTCAAAAGTACATAAAACATCGCAAAAATTACTGGGACCTCTGGAATCTCATGACGGCTCTTATCATCCTCCTCTCTTTAATTGCTGCGGGAGTCCACATCCTCTGGCTTGTACACTTGTGGCATCTTCAACAAAATTTTGTGGAAAATAAAGACCGTTTCTGGAGCTTTTACACCGCAGTCTATATCAATCAAATGTTTAACTACCTGGTGGCCTACATCGTATTCCTTTCCTCTCTGAAATGTACCAAAATTCTCCGCTACAACCGAAGTATTCATTTGATGCAAATGACCTTACATTTCTTGTCCAGGAAGTTTGGCATGTTCCTAATAGTAGTGTGTATTACCATTATCTCAGTGACAGGCCTTGCTTACCTTTGGTTTGGCTGTTCTATCTACTACTTCTACTCCCTCATATCCTCCTTGGAATCCATGTTTTTATTTGTTAGTGGTGGATTTCATCAATTCCTTGAAGTTGTTGAAGACTACCCTGTCACAGGGTCATTATTTTTTATCCTTATGACCTTTGCCCTCATTTGCATATTCATGAATCTACTTATTATGTTTATTGCAGAGTCTTTCCTGAAAGCCAAATTGCACTGTGATGAGAACACAGATCACATAGATGTGGTCAGGGTCCTCGTTGAATGGTGTTCGTCTTTCTTTGGTTTTAAAGGAAATCGTTCAACTGCAAACAAAGACTGACAATAGTGTGGTGGTAGGCATGTACCTTTGATATTGTATCCAACAAAAAAAAAAAAAATTGTGGATTGCCCACATTTTGTTTATGCACAGCTGAATTCTTTAGGTAGAATGCCAATATATTTTGGCAGACCACAAGTTGCATAGGTACAGAATATTTGGTGTTTACCAGGAGACATTTTGTGTTTACCAGGAGACAGTAATGAACTTCAATGATGTACACATGTGCTGTATCTCATGTTTACACTGCAAAGTGATTGATGCTACTTTCGCTTAAAAAGTGGCGCCTTGTAGCATTCTTTTTAGGGTCAACAGGCGCTGTTTGTCTGAAAATGAGCGCCAAACAGCCCTTGGCACCCGGTTTATTTCAAACTTGCCCCAAACCCTCTGAAATTACGCCTCCATATATGTTAGTCGTATTGGATATGGAGGAGTGTTTCGTACTCATTTGGAAAAACTAATTATCGACAGCAAAGATCTAGGTACCCTACCATCTTGGTAGCAATTGTAACTGTGAGGGGGTCCCATCATATAAAAATTCAAAATATGAAAATTTAAAATGCTGTATCTATATACTGAGGAGTGTCCTCTGTTTAAGTTTTAAGCTGAAATTCTAGTTGATGATGGTATGAAAAACAATTACTTTTAAGGGGACCTTTTTTTTACTGTACCTGCAGTGCTTTGTTGAAGCTTATTCATCGATTAATTTGAGGATTAAGTATAATCTTGATGGTATGCACCCCTACATTTTTGCTTTTTTCACTGTTTATAAAGCAGTTGTATCTAGCTGTATTAGCCATTCTTGCCTCTGTCATCTGTTCTCATTTTACGTATAGAGTTGCTCGAATTTTAAATTTACCAATAAATCTATTTATGAATCTCAAAGCTTGCCTCATGGAGAAATTCTAATATTTAGTAGTCTTTTCAATTCAATTCTGTGACTGTGCAATGAAAGATAAATTATTCTTACAATTCAATGTCATATCAAAAGAAAATATATTTTCATCTTCAGTAAAAGTAAAGTGACATTTGTTGGTTTGTCTTTTCATCACTGGACAGGCACATAGCTAAGATTGATTGGGGAAGGGGGGGGAGGCAGTGGGTTCAGACTTTATTAACCCAATGACACCACCAGACTACAAAGCTATCCCTATTGGTGTTGGGTCCAGGAGCTCGCTCCCTCCCTCCCCCTACTGGCTTCTTTGAAAAGAGGATTACATATCTGGGATGCAAGGAGTTGTCTCAGATTTTTTTCCAAATACAGGTGATGTGGGGGCATTACCTTTTTTAACACTTGAGTCCTGGGGGCTTTGACCCCCAATCACCCTAGGGCTATGTGCCTGTCCCTGAGGATCATGTGACTTTCACCAATTACTTCATACTTTACACAAGTCGATAACCACATGGTTATTGACAACCATTCAACATCTTAAAATAAACAATGAAGAATATAAAATTGCTAAAACTCTTCCTATAAAATTTCTGGAATGCTTACTAGCTGCTTTAAACTTGAGTAAGCTGTAACTTTAACACTATTTTACAAATAAAAGAAAGGATGACTGTATTTCATCAGAATTATCTATGCTGCAATTAAGACAAATGTAGCATGGCCATTATACTTGTGTTAAATTGTCTGAACCTTACAAAATCATACATTATCCAGACTACAAAAATGCATTTCTTTAAGAAAGTAAACCATTCTTAAGCTGACTTAATCCTGGGCTTACACCAATTTGCAAAAAACCAAGTAGAAATCAAGCCTTCTTCAAGGACCCAAATTTTTCTCATTGTCATGAACAAAATTTGTTGCTTCAGTTACATGGGTTGATAATGGAAAGAATATTAGTGTTGGTGCACATTAATCTACAAATGAAATTCAAACACTTTTCCATAATAAACATAGGAAATTCAAGCATTTGAGTACCCAAAATGACCACCCAGGTTTAAATTCCAGTTGAACCCAGTTAAACTGGATTCAACTGGGTTCAACTGGATCCAGTTGGAATCCAGTTGGAACCCAGTTGGTTTAATGTTGAATTTGGGCAAATTTAACTGGGTTTAATGTAGTCAACCCAGTTAAAAGGTGGTAACCCAGTTCAACCCTGTTGGTTTAATA
>WURT03175225.1:0-10384 GCA_009936505.3 Holothuria glaberrima | reverse complement strand
TGGGGGCAAATGTTGTGATGGGGGGGCATAAAATATTCCACCACATTAATTATTATGCAGTTTCAATTTTCATCTGGAGGGCAGAAATATTTTTTGGGGGGCATTGCCCCGAAATTCCCCCTCCCCCCGTGGCTACGGGCCCGATCCAAGCAGGTAATTTGCGGTATTTTTGATTGTTTTTTTTTTCTTTCTTATGTGAAGGTTTCACTTTGACCGTTATCATACTTTCGAATGCGTTTTTTGTCGTCCACGGGCAGCCCGGATGTCGTACTGTAACTTGTCAGCCGGCCACTCAGGAGAGGTGTTCTGTAAGACCTTCTTGTGGCTTGCCACAATTGACACCCCGACAGAGGGCGTTTTTGCAGAGTAGTCACATGCAAAAGAGAATAAGAGCATTAGACATAACAGGACCGAAGATCTTAAACGAAACTTTCGTCGAATTAACGAGGGAGCAAAAGATGCAATTAATAGAGTGTTTTGGGTGAGAAAACTATGACCAGATCATGTAAAATGGACCAATTAATATATAGGAAGTGTGTTCATACACACACTATTTTTAAATACATTATCACTTCTTTAAAAAATAGGTTCAGCTTAGCTAAACGTTAAATTCAGCGTCTTTAGCCATTCCCTGTCCGTAATATAAATCCCGTATTCTCGTGTTCTTCTATTTGATAATTTGATATTTAAAAGCATATGTAACCTATATAAACATTGCAAGGACATGCTAAAAAGACTTGATTAAGTAGAAACTCTATAAAACCTCAGTATTCCATGTAAACTACTTTAAAGTCCTGCATGTCATACGCATTTTGTTCATTTAAATCTACGCTTCCGTTCTTCATACCCTTAAAAGTCTGCCGGGTGACATGAAAATTACATAGTTGGATATTTGATGTTAAAAGCATTAAAAATCCAGAAAATAGCCGCAATTTCCATTAAAATCCATGAAATATTGACCACTTTAATTTCTATTTCACACCTGTATCATGAAAAAATATGAGCTAAATATGCAAATATGTGACGTCGAAAGATGGACATACCATATATGGCTAATGTTTGCCTTTGTTGTTTCAACCTTCATTTTAAGGACACTGGTAGCATTGTTATCCCCTGAGGGGTTTATTGTGAAAGTTAAAATTGTTTCTTTGAGAAATATTGATATCACTCACCAAACTGTAAACTATCTATCAGTAATTAAGAGATAATTTATATAAAGTTAACAAAAGAAATCTTAACACTGTGCAACACTCCACATCATAATTTTTGCATAGGAAATGTGTTACCTTAGAAACCATCAAACTTTGAAGACATATATTTTGAAAACGGTAAAAGATATGGAAATAACGCTACGGGATCTTTCATTGGAGGACTTAATTCTTTCACTGACAAGTGAAACAGCTCTTTTTGGTGGCATGTCATCAGACCTTTAGGCTAAGAATATACACCAATAACGATCTACAAGGGTATAGCGACGTTATCATAGTTGCTCAAACTGAAGACTTAAAAACTGGGGATTTTCAGCTGACGTTTTCACCTTTTTTCAAGCAACTTTGAGGAAGCAGGTATATGAATGCCTGGAACACTGTCTTTTTGCCATATCAGAATATTTGCGACATAATGTTCAAATGGTATTGACATGTTCGTTCATCGCTACTTGATCAAAGGAGTCCCTGCAGCCCAATGAGGTACCTAGGCAGTGTAAGACAAGACTTAACGTCACTTTCTCACTTCATTATAATATCATGTAAGGTTTTATTACTCTCCAGAGAAAACCTGCTAAGGCTCAGAGACAGTGATAAAAACCCCAATAAACGACGCTCCAGAAGAACAACAAGAAATCATGTTCCATGCTGCCCAGTCGGTGAGAGTACTATTAGAATTACTCACACTGTAATTCCTGGAGGACCGATTGTTGAAGTTGTACAGGTAAGACTTACAACGTATCTTCTTGTTATATCAAGCATAAGAATGGTATGTAGTTCTCTGTTCAATCGTGGTGAAGTAAAACCCTTGATCCTAATACTTACAGTACGATGTTCATTCAGGGGGAGTGGGCCCTCTTTTAACCAGGGAAATTGCACTCTTTACATGATGACGGCGTTATTTGGGGATCCACAGGGGTTTTACATTATTGAAATTGACAGGTACTTTGAAAGGGAAGGACGGTTCGAAAAATTGCTTTTTCTTGTAGTTCCCATTTTCTCTAATGACTTAACTGAAGGCTATTATGGTTTTCAAGATGGCTGTTTCTAATGTGAAGATATAGTAGTTGTGGTAAAATCCATACGTATCAGGTCAAATCTTGTGTAGTAAGTTGTTAATTGGCGTCAGTAAGCTTAAAAGCCAATTGAAATCCAGTCTAAATAACATTCTCTGTTTATTAATGATCGTTTGACCACAGTTGGTTGTAGAAGAAGTTGGACTGATAATTGCACGACAAGATAAATTGTCATGACCGACCAGTGTTTATGCACTATGGTTTTTAAGCGGCCTAACTGTATGGTGTCTTTTCAGATCAACGACCTGTACGGCCAAGTATTCCCTGACGCAACATGTCCAAGGAGTAACACGTGCGGAGTAAATTGTGCTTCTCTCCCTTATGAGTTTACTCAAACTCTGGTAGTCGACGTTACCGACAGGCCACAATTCTTGTTAGCGAAAATTCTCATTAACGTTTGTGGTGCTGTGGTATAGGATAAAGAACATTCGTGACACCTTTATCAAAATATATAGCCATTCATAGGTTATGCGGAATAGACCTTATGCACGCATATAGCATTACAGAACAGAAAGTGCGCCCCCGATAGAGATAAGCACGACGTATCATTGCATCTTACACCAACAAATGTAGTTTGACTGTAGACGGCCCGGTTTTGACCTCTGGAGGGCCAGAAATCCAAGCGGCCCCCTGATATTGTGAGGTGGTACATAATCTTGACCGAAAGCGCAAACGATAACTAATATCCTAACTGCGAACCCTTACAGAAGAAAGTAATAACGTCAGAGATTTCACTGGAAAAGAAAGCCTGAATATGAAGCCTTTCCTGCATGGGGCTAAATAACCTAACCCTAGTTTATTCAGTAATGTCAAGAGTTGTCATCGGGTTTACAGTTCCTCCTACCAAATTGGAGGTCGGGGCCAAACCATTCCAGTTTCCAGGGCTAGGTCAAATATCCGCACAAGGAGTTAATGTAGACCTAAGCCTATTACAGCCACCAACTGGCCACAAAAGCCTGTCTCGAGGCAAGTTTCGTCTTCTGATTCACCGTCGATTCCGAGACCAGGCTTCGAGACCTCATACACTTTATAGAACTTTGTTGAATACATTGGCTTCGTGTTAACTCTTCTGAACCCGCCCCATTGTTAACCTATGTAAGAGTACCATATGTTGTTGCAACGAATTGTATAAGTTAATACACAGCACTTGCACAGGACGATGTTATGACTAGTATTTTCTGGAATTAGCTTACTACATACTTAAGAATTGTCTATATGCAATTCTGTCTTCCGAGGGAACGTAAGTCCTTAAAATAGTGACTTGTGATCGATTTTGAGTCAGAAGCCAATCTTGAGTTTCACATAGGTGACCATTTCCATTTTTTTCGAAAGGAGGACATAGTCATAAATAACCATGTATAATACCTTACATAAATAGTTTTAGGCCTACACAGTGTAAAACCGAAGGTACAAATTTACCAAACGGCTTACCAAAATTGCCACTTACTGCTCAAGTTTGTACTGACGCACGGCAAATGTCTGCAATCCACATAAAGTTACACAGTGCAAAATGACAAGACTTTGAAATGCAAAACTAGTTTTCTTTTATATATTACATATGTTCACGCAACATAACATAAATGAAAATACGCGACGTTGTGAATGAATGGTCCAGTGTTTTCTGTGTTTTAAGTATGTAGACATGTATAAACTATTTCCCGCCAAACTCTGAAAACGGAAGACTAACTATGCTGAACAAAAGACACAGTATACTAAAAACAGGACTTTCCGGAATAATGCTGAACATCTAGCTACGGTAGCAGAATCCTACATCACTGTCAAGTGGCGTTCATTCGAATATTGGGTACATTCTAATGGCACCAGAGTACATGTATTCATTATTTGCATCTTTCTTCAGAACAAATTGTCTCCCCTCACATGTTATAGAGGTTTCAAAAGGCTGGAATAGCATTAAAATCCGAGTATATTAGATTTGCTAGGGATCGTCTTTGCCTAACTGCATCAAAGGTTACATCGTAGGGCTGCCTACTGCAAAGTAATGTTTAAAATTGGTTCACAAGTATTGAGAAGTTTAGTAACACTCTTAGGTGATGATAGTGTGAGTGTTGGCCTAAGGTTGGTTGAAAGAAAATATTACCTTTGTATAAGAGAAGTAAACAACTGGCGAATATGGGTTGGCAATTGAAGCAATTGACACGTTGTTGGTGTTACATCCTTACGTTCTGTGGCAAGTATGTGTAGCTATATCTTTTTCTCCTTTTTAATCAAAATGTAAATAGCAGTCATGTTCATTTATTAAACAGCATATGGAAGTCATACGATTAGACTTCATAATTGCTTATGTTGCACTTTAGTCTCTCTATGCACGCACTTTCTCACATTTGGAAGACAAGTAGTTCATGATAATTGTCAATTCTGATACAAAGGCAGTTAGAAATTTGAGCAATTCAGAGTAATGGGATAACTTTGCTAATGACTTTCTTAAAACAACTAACAACATCAAAGTAGGTTTTTATCGACTCCTACTTTACCACATCAAGTAATGAAAGACAGTAATAAAAAAGAAAGGAACCAAAGGGCAGGGACTTGCAAATAAAATATGAAAGGCAAATGAAGCGTGACCAGACGCTTTGATTTTAGGACGGGAACACTGATTCTGTCAGTAAAAGGCAAAAAAGGGTTTGGGATGTTTAGTTGCAAAAATGATATGAACAAATTTCTACTCCATTCAAACCCCATTATTTTGGCACTGCTTTATAAGGGTATAAGAAATATCCTGTAAACCACGGTCAGCAGCTTCGAATGTTATTTTCAGCTGATGTAAGCAGTTGTCATACATGTATTCTTACATTCGCACCATCTGATATTACTGCTTTGCCAATGGGAATGCATCTCTGGACATCCAGTCATAAATCTGGTGATAACTTTGTTTGCTTTGAAGTAAGTTTGTCATACAACCATCCATTAATCCAAGAACAGAACCTAGAAACGGGGACAAACATTAAAACAAAATATATGCACACATTCCTGAGTTTTGTTTAATAAACTTAGCCAACATACAACGGCTATTATTCCATGATAAAAGAATTTGGCAACTACATTCTCCTCTAAACGTCTAAAAGGTGATAAAAATAAGTTGCATGTTTATTTAAATAACCAACATTTTAGTGTAAGTCAATTTGTTCATCGTTTCCTCCAGGGACGAAACCCCATTTGGGGCTACAGTTTTGTGCCTCCTGCCTAGGTTAGTACAACATAAGAAAAATAATAAGTTCAATCAGAATTAAAAACTAGTGCTGGAAGTATTTAATATCTTGGCATCCACTGGTGTTCACCTCCAATGTACAAAATATTTTATCGTTGTGTCTGTTTTCCCGACTGTAGGGTGAATAACAAGCACTCCCCGCGTATAAATTCCCCACTGCAGTCGACCAATCGTAGCTGCTAGACGTGAGTAATGTAACAACATGCTCAGTCATCGTGGGTATAATACGTTAACCTTGTTAAGCACTTCCGGCGTAACAGAACAGCGCAAACCAAAATTAAAATCATCACAGGGGAAAACTTAAGTGCAACGACACACAAATTATTCTTACATGCATTCGGAAGGTGCGCATTTAAGGACTTTGGTAGGAACAGTTCCCCTCCGAAAAAGCAAAACGTCATAACGTATTTCTCTGCGGTCCGGGAAGAGTGCATGATGCTAAAACTAGCTCCTTTTCCAGATAAACTAACAAATGGATCCAGAATTATATTACTTATATTCTCTAGATCTTTGCAATGTCTTGATTGTTTTGTTTTGTAAAATCAGGAACCTGCCTCCAATTTTGCCATCATACACAAGCAACTAGCAGCTACAAACTAACAATATTAAAGCGATTATTGCACATCAAAATCTAATTTGCACGTAGTCTCCTGTTTCCTACAAAAGGAATAATACCGTTAAAATCCTTGGCAAAATCTGAGCACCAGATTATTTTGTACAAAATGCCTTTCTCATAAGTAACGATGTACTATAAGTTGGAGAGTGACACTAAATAATTGAAAAAAACTGTGTTTTTACCTGAGTGGTAGAATAAAATCTTCTTTCCTTTGAAACTCTCTGGATGTATCTGCATCTTCTTGACCAAGTGGAATGCTGCTTTGCCAGTGTAGACGGGATCTAAAAATATACCAGTGATGGCAGCAGTCTCAAGGATGAACTCTGGTAAGCATAAAGAATATCGGATGAGTCAGCAGTAGCATCCTTCAGTCAGCTTCTAAAATGAAACTGTTAAAACGAGAATGTTTGCGCAGCTCACATATACCAATCGTCTGCGACAGTGATTGAAGAATAATTGTTTGAGTGGGGTTGTCAAGCGATAACAACTTATCCGCAAGACTGGCACCCGAGTCTAAAACGCGACCTTGACTGCTACTATTATGGAATCCATGGACTCACTGACCACTGATGGGGTTAATGACAAAATGTTCAGGAATTCCCACGAAAGATGATGCCTACTGCATTATGGAATCTCTCATGCACATGTAATAGCATAATACCAAACATCATCGTCAGGTTCTGGTAGGGCCTACAACATTTCAGCTTTGAAAGGTCCCAGTAGCTGTGCGACTTCACAGGTTAAAAAGAGTGGGTGCGTACGTGACCCCCAAACCCCAAACGTTTTGTCAAGGAGAAGGAAAAAGTATTTAACAAGCAAAATTCATGAGATGCTATCTATTAACCGCAACGAGTTCTACCCTTGTCCTGCCCCTTACCTACATGACCTGGATATTGTGTCACATGCAAAATGGCGTATTTAAAAGCAAAATGGACACAAAAATGAACAATTGGAAATTGCAATGAAAAACCAATTTTAGTTATTCTCAAACTGGAGTCTTTCTCAAAATATGGCGATGAGCTTTTTGCGTGCATTTAATCGCAGCATCGCACTTATGCTAATTGCACACTTTAGCGATGTTAAACACGATATATTACAAGCTCTGACTGATCGTAGTCAAAACACGTACCAAACACGATGTGTCACAAACACAACATAATGTATCACAAACACAACACGATGTATCACGGACACAGCAAGTGCACATCACGTTGACACAAGATGTCGTCAAAAATTTTCGGCTGTCGGCCAACAAGCAGAGACTGTTCAGGATGTAGTATGATGTGTAGTGACGTATGCCGAGCTTATCACGAGATTAATACGTGCTAAGAACGATATGACAAGAGCTCAAGGGCAATGTCAGAGCTGTTCTATCGTGTTTAACATCTCGAAAGTGTGCGAGTAGCATTAGGTTTGACTCACCAAGCTCTTCATGAGAAGAAAAACCATAACCAAGCCCTTTCACCTCTTCTACAATGTTTATCAATTCTTCTGAGTGTACAGCAAACTGACTGTGCCCTTCCTGAAGACCAATTTGCTTAAGCAAAGTGTTGATTTCGCGATGAAAAAATTCAGCATCATCGCAAACAGCCATGGCGTGTATTCTATTAAACAGAGGGAAAGGAATATGAGCAACCGAACATATCCAGGCATTGAAAACGTTTTTCTTATGCACAGCGACCACAGTCTAAACGGAAGTAGCAAATTGGTGCTTAGAACGACATTTTCAAACCAAGTAGATTCCATATTTAAATTATTGCCCGCACTGAAATTGTGCAGTTCGGAAAGTTGGTTATCATGGCAAAACATTACTTCGACTCCGAAAGGAATCGAACTGCGACTCTGCAACTGCTTTGCCTCGTTGTTTTAGAGACTTTCATCCCTACTACCTTACCACCAGCATAACATGCAATTCTCATTGCAACTTAAACATCAGAAAAATAAATCAGCTCCATGAGTCTATACACTGCAGAGCAATTCAACTGTACTTTAATGGTAAGATATTTGTATGCCATTGTGCACTTTGTGAAATCTCTCAATGGATTATGACAGAGTAAGTGGTCAAGCTCAATCATATCGACGAAAGATATGGTTTACTGATTTCTTCCCGAAAAATTTTATGAACTGTATTCGCTTCAATAAGAAGTCTTTGTCAAATAAATGGTAAGTAAAACTTCAACAAGAATGTTATTTTAACACAGTATCGAGACATCAAAGGAAGGTTCTTTAAAGAAAACTGAAATATTAAATTTTGCACCCCAAAGAATTGTAAAAATCTTTACTCGCAAAATATCTACCAACGCAAAAGCTACGATCCACTGAAAGAAACTCAAGAATCGTCTACGTACTAGAAACTATCCAAAGGAATGGAAATCAATGCTCCCTCTTTGCGGATTATTCAAGTTTTCAATAAGATACATAACCCCTTAGTATGAAATGACGCAATAAGATAGTCTTTATATACTAGGGGGATACGTAGAAGTCCCTGACTTACTTTGAAGCATCACTAGAGTTGAGCCTTTTAAATTACTTTTTGTGCAAGTATTTTTTATATTCTTATCGTCTTTCGTGCTTCATATCATACATTCGATACTGTTAAGTGAGTCATCCAATGTTGATCTTCACACATTCTAAGCTGAAAAAATGTGCGAAGGGTTCGGGTCGGACAGTCCTGAAAATTTCATGCAGCTTTAGCTTACAGACTTCTACAGTTATCGTCACCTCAAATTCCTTTGAAAAACAACAGCATGACATAATCACCTTAGCTTGCTTCCATTTAAATGGTTACCAATACCAAAGCCAGCTGCAGATCCTCCACTAGCTATTGCGAGTACCAGGTCTGAAAATTGTTCTAAAACCCCCTAAAATAGAAGAGCAAAATCCGAGAGATAAAAGAAGGTACAATTATCTTTGCGACATTTATGGATGGAACCTCACTTTTATAGGTTCCATCTGTTACTTAATTCCATCTAGAAACGCCTTTTACTTTCTTTTGCAGACAATTAAAATTGATCCTGTGCACATAGTTCTGAACCACACGGTGGTGCTCCGATCTGATTGAAAAAGTTTGGAATAAGCCTGGTTGCAAGGTTTTTCTGTGAACACAAATTGAAATTGCAGCTTATTCAAGTTTTATGAGTTTAAGGAATGGAGAGGCCGAGGACCATTAATTTTCTTCCTCGAGTAATCCTTGTGTAAAAATACTCTAAGCGTTTTACAAAATGAATTATAGGAAATTTTTAACCTTTCACTTTTTTTCAATTAACTATGACTGCAATAACAACTCCTACCCTCACCTGCGTTATGAGCTCATCAAAGCATTCAATGTGGCCAAAC
Organism: Holothuria glaberrima; assembly: GCA_009936505.3. Lineage (NCBI taxonomy): Eukaryota > Metazoa > Echinodermata > Holothuroidea > Aspidochirotida > Holothuriidae > Holothuria > Holothuria glaberrima. The sequence goes on along the minus strand of WURT03175225.1, from coordinate 925 downwards.
AATCCCTCAGGACAGGTTCCTCCAATCGGCACAATGTACGGGGATCTGCTACAGTGTTTTCTGAGGAAGAAAAAAATTTACAACCGTACGTCTCTTTATCGGTAGACCTTCACTGTACATGAACACTGCACGTTGGTCCTCTTTAATTGGTGTCGAAAATTAAACAATTTCTTTACTTAAAGGGAGTAAGCAATCACCCAAAATTTATTTTAACATACCAACTTCATCTGACAAATCCCTCTTATTTCTCTAATACCTATCTGACATGATAGTTTGGGACATAACTATGGAATACTCAAAGCAAAAACGTGTTATTCTGCATGAATTTAACAATTCAGGTTTAAAAATTTTGTAACATGATTCAAAAGCGCCATTCACCAGTTGGGATAGCCGGTATAGTTATTCAATATGGGGTGGCTACATTTTCCCTTTAAGGGGACAAATTTGTTTATTCATGAGCCACCAAAATTTTACCAAATTTTTGGTCTGCTCGTTTATTTACAGGAGGTAAAATGATCTGACTTTTAGAAACCTAGTATTTGCGCCTTGATAAAATTGTCATTTCGCCGACTTCCCTTCTCCACAGGGGCATTGATTTTTGGGGGGAGGGGGACGGAGGACATGTCTCCTCCACTTTTTTGAGATGAGGGGACACTAACACATTTGTCCCCCCCACTTTTTGTCACCTGAAACTAAAAGGTGAGATAACTAAAACACTAAATGTAGGCGAGCAGTGGTGAAGACATAGATATGTTCAGAAGGTATTCCACGTGGCTCTTTATCAGGTCCGTAGGTAATGAGTTCTGTCACAATTTTTTCTATAACTTCAACAAATTTTCGCGCGCTATGCGCGCTTTCATCTTCAGTTCTTTCTAGCTGTAACGCCCGTCATTTCAAACATATTGGATTTATTCAACGTTAAAGG